>JAOVVB010222032.1:0-10539 GCA_028570985.1 Heterobranchus longifilis
CCAGCTCAAAAATTCACTTTATCGGCCGCTATATCGGTAATTGGTTAATTTTTCCAATCAAAAATCTGTTTCGTATCAGCCTCAAAAATTCCATATCGGTTGGGCCCTATATAAAAATATTAAGGTGGATGGGGTTGGCTACGGCCGTGCCTGCAGGCTTCAAACATCTCACTCAGCAGCTCAGAAACCGAATCGTACCAACAATAAATGAGCTCACGTCACGGTTTCAAACCTCCCGGATTGGCAGCGTTTGCAGGTCGCAGCCCCCGGCTCAGTAAATCCAGCGCTCGGTCACAGGGCCGCAGATAGAAAACCAATCAGGCAGAGTCTGCAGCTGTGACGGCCCTGGGTCACAGCGACCGGTGGTTGTCCGTCCTGCAGCCCAAAGGGGGTCGGACTGCTGGATGGTTTCTGCCTCAGATCTCTGTCGCCTTTGGAAACGATGAATTACCAACAAACGCAGGGGGCCGCTGCAAAAAAGTTGCGCTCTGTACGAGTCATTTCAGCTTGTGTCCAGTGCTGAAATCTGAGTATATATATATATATATATATATATATATGTATATATATATATACACACACACATATATACTGGCACATGCCCAAGAACTGGAGCGACGTCACCAAAAAAAGGCTGAAATCGAACTTGAAAATTGGCGTACTGTTAAATAAACTTAAAGGAGACCTATGTTCTGCTCATTTTCAGGTTCATACTTGTATTCGACTCTAACATGTTTAATGTTCAAAAAACATTTTCCTCACACTATACCCATGGCTGCTCCACCTGTATTCACCCGTCGTCTGAAACACACACTTTGTGCCTGTCTTTTTAAGCCCGCCCCTCCCGAAAAAAAGCCCAGTCTGCTCTGATTTGTTAGCATTTCCAGGTTTTCCAAATCTGTGCTCTGTACCGTCCATCATTGCAGGCGGGGGAATGGCTGTGACTGAGTATGGCAGCACTTTCTACCATGAAACATCACCAATAAAGGCTTCTAAACCAAAAAAGTACACAACCGGACATGTTCCAGCAGGAATGTGATCCGAAATCGGGGAGAAATTAACAACATCTGCAACCGAGATTACAGGTTTCCCTGATGTTAGCATGTAGCTACATGTAGCAGTGCATGTAGTCTCGCGTAGCCAGACTTATCTCCACAGTGCTGCTGGGGGGAAGTCTGGATTGAATGTGCTTTCACTCCTGGATAGTGAAAAACATTTTTTGTATATTTTGCATTTGCAAAATAGTGTTGGAAGTGAACCTGTTTCTGTGGAACACCTCCACAAAAATGATGTAAACATATTCTTTACAATCTTTACAGATCTTTACAATCAATCACTGAAAGAACACAGCAGGCCTGCCTTATTGCTTGTAATAACTTACAAGTAATAACTTACTTGCTGTTATACTTGCACATTGCATATACCGTTTACACTGTGAACATTTGCACATTCCTGTAAATATTCCATATCTCCTAAACTATGCAGCTCTCACTCAGTATACTGTTTACATATTCCTTATTGTTATATTATTTATACATTAGAGCTAATTATACCACCTGTCTTTGGAGCTCTTTCTCACTTGTATATATTCCTATTATGTTTTTTTTTTGTAATGCACCATTATATCAGGACAAATTCCTCATACTTGGCAATAAAACTGATTCTGATTCTGATTTTGATATGATACAGACATACTCTTTACAGGTGTATACCTAAAAAAAAAAAAAAAAAACATGTTCTCATTTGCAGCCTGAGGACTCTCACAAGCAGTTATATTTAAACACACACACACACATCCCCAGCCCCACCACTGAGCACCAAGCCTCAAAATCAACAAAACACAGCACGTATTATAGCAAATATTCTTTATTTCTCAGGGTATAAAACTTCTGTACAAACACTTCTTTCTCTGACTGACGTCCTCGGTTAAACAGAGAATTCAGTGTGAGCAGATAGCAGCAGCGTGCTCTCCGTTACAATGTTTTTACATGCAGGAAAAAAAAAGATGTTTCACAGAGTGGGGCGGTTTTCCTAAGAGGAGCTCTCAGCTGGTGTCCCGTGTGAGAGAGCTCAGGTGTGCTTTAGGGGGGGTATCAACCTCAATAAAACAATGAAATCTCAAGAATGAACCATTCTGTCTGTTTCCCCAGGCTGTCTGCTTTTGTTTAAACTCACTGGTCTTCATGGGATAATGTTGCGCAATCAACAATTAGGAATGTGTGGGAATTTAATGTCAAGTAAAGTCTAGAAAAACTGATTCGCTTACAGTAATCCACATGCGGAAACAGTTTCATTTTGTATTTGGTTTGTAAGTTCATATTTATATTATCCAACCCACATGCAGACACCTGTCCCAAACACAGAGCTTTAACGTTTCTGTCTAACCTTCAACAAAACACAGACTTTGCAGCACAATACATGCATCACATCTCTTCTCCGACTGTCTTTAAACACAATACTTCACTTCCAGAGACCCATCTGTTCAACATTACAAATCTGTCACACTGGACGTACACCGCTGTGGATCAGCCTATTAGCTAAAACATCAACGTGAGACTATAAGTCACTTTTGAAAGAGGAAATAACACTTGAAAAGTTGAATTCATAAGCAAATAAATGCACTTTTTAAAAAAAATGCAATATACTCTGGAGTTTTACTGCTACAGCCTTACTTGGTCTGGTACGACCAGTGGCTTTTTTGATAACTGAGGGCTGCAACTAACGATTATTTTCAATATCGATTGATCTGCAGATTATTTTTTCAATGTAACGATTAATCATTTGGTCTATAAAATGTCAGAAAATAGTGAAACATGTCCATCTCAGTTCCTCGAAATCCAATATGATATCTTTAAATGTCTTATTTTGTCCAAAAACCCAGTTTAATGAACAGAGAAAAGCAGAAAATCTCCATATTTGAGGCTGGAAACAGCATTTTCTGTCATTTTTGCATGAACAATTACTTTAACGATTAATCGATTATCAAAATAGTTGGTTTTCTGTCGATCGACTAATGGAATAGTCTGCTGAATTGCTGTTGCATGAGGCTATGTGCTGCTATGATGTTGTTGAACCCCATGTAAACTGTCATATATGGCTATGTGCCGTTGTGGCATGGTGTTGTATTGTATGTTTCTTAACTTTTGTGGAACTGCAGGATAGAGAGTCCACAACAAATTTCCCTATGGGGACATTAAAGTATATGTTATCTTATTTTATCTTATCTTATCTAGTCGACTAATTGTCGCAGCTCTACTCCAGTTAGAAATGTATGACTCTTCTCTACTTGTGTTACTGTTAAACTACATTTTGGCACGTAACATTATCACTTGTGGACAGCGTAGGCTCGCTTTAAAGGATTATAGCATAAACTTAATTTACCAGCAGGTTACAGCAGGCTGGATGAAGAGAGGAGAAGCGAAACAAAGACAGAGTCATCCTTAAGTCCTTGTCAGAAACATGCAAGATATTGTTTTCATCATTCATGCAGTTTTCATGTATTTTAACAGGAATAATCTAACAGCTTTATATTTTTTTATCAGTGTAAAAGCAGGCCAGAACCACATGCTGCATGCAAACAAACACACTGTGATGAGAAATGTATACTGTGCCCTCCATAAGGTAAAACTGATCAAACCTGACAGAGGAAATGCCGGCCATCATAAGGGTCTGTGTGACCTTTACCCTACTTAAATCCACCATCAGCCAAGACTGCACACAAACAGCAAGACAAGCAACTTATTATGCCTTTCTCCCCCAAGTGAGAAACAATGCATTTGCTATCATGAGTAAAAACATCGAGACAGTGGAGCCATTCAGTCGTAGCCGTAACATCTTCGGCAGAAAACTACCAAACAGCTCCAGTAACGCACATTACGTCTTCAAATCTGGATTCTCAGTTTTACACTTTGCACCTAAAATCAACATTTCGAGTTGAGATACATTTCAGATTCTCTCTCAGAGAACAACACCGTGCAGACGTGTGTTAGTATACAACTTGCAGCCAGATTGTAGAAAACTCATCAGGTCAGAAAAATCTGGCGAGAACCAAATTTTGGTGCCGATATCAAGTTGTGGTTGTGTTCAGTGTCTTGGGACACTTAGTGCAATTAAAGAGAGCAAAGTGGGTGAAAATATTCCACAGAACTCTACAGAATCGTACAAATCCTCCGCTATGATTGTGCAAGTTCTGGCAGTCTTGTCTCATTGCATGAACGCCAAACTGTGAACACTTTTATTACATTTTAACATATTTTCTTCAGTTAAATTTCACTTTGAACCAGAAATGGGCGGAAAATTAAGGAAAAACTTAAACTGCTTAATTTTCACAAACAATTAGCAGGATTTTCACCCACACTTAGACTGACTACAACCCCCTCCAGAGCAGTTATTGTTGACTTTTTCAGGAATATAATCAGAAACACAGGATTAAGAAAACTGATAGGAGTTTAAAAACAGCAGATCTGATTTGAAGCCATTACAGACCCTTTTTCCTTTCTGCTTCAGCGACTCGAATACAAAGAGCCATTCAGATGAAGGCACTGTAGAGAAATACTTGTAATTATTGGGTTTTGTTCATGTTTTTAGCGGCTACAACGTACAAAGGAAGGTGTGGCAGCTGAGTGTTTGACATCCACATGTTTTGTGTTTTAGATTGAGCTTTTTATTTCTGCTTTACAAGAGGCTGCAGAACTAACGGAGCATGCAGGAGACATATGGATGGACAAAGGATGTCTCTGTAGTAGAGTTGATACCAGTATCGGAAATGTCTCTGATACTGGCTAAATGCTGGTATCAGTAGATAAGCGAGTCTATGCACTGATCTGTTTCCACGTAATTTAACCCTGACAGAAATTAAAGTGGTTTATTTATGTTCTTTTTCAGTTATGACTGACTGTCAAACTAGATAATAAAATAAAGTTATATGGCATTCAGTCTCTGTATGTATTTGTTCATGTTTTACAAAGGGCCAGGCCATACAACAACGACAGCAATCATCACGGTTAGAAGTATACAGCTGTTATGTGCCGCACTGGCATGCGGTAGTTCCGGTATCGTGAAGAAAAAGATGGTATCAGAACATCTCTACTTTATCATTATGGACGCAGAACGATAGAAATGATCAATGGTTACTAACTGTAATAAAGCCTATTTTACAGCAACAAACGTGACGAATCAAAATATAGTTCATAATTACTAAGATAAGACTTCACCGAATATGTACATAATTCAAACTTCACAGTCTTAGATACACAATTGCATTGAAAAGCTAAGAAATGAAACCCATCTTTGTTTTTTCTCGCTACAGAAACAAACATCTGAGTCCGTTTTGTAAATTTAAACGCATGCACAGAGCACTTGGTTGATCTAATTCTGTTAAGTGCTCACACTTACAGTAAGGCCGTCTGGAAAGATAAATCAAACACACATCGAGAAGGACAAATATGTGAAACCAATACCATAGTATTTGTTTTCTGCCTTGCATCATACTGGTTATTATTGACAGACAAAGTTGTGGCTTGTGGAACGATGTGAAGAGGAGAAAAACACTAAAATTACAAAAGGTCCTCCTGTCCTTCAGTACTAATAGGTGATGATGATGAAGGACCACAGCTACCGATGGAAACCTGACATACAAACAGTGCTGTGTCGTCATGAGTAAAGATACAACCTGCTTATACAGAACAACACCAGTGTTTTTATCACATGGATATTCAAATATTTTTCTACCCTCACAGGGAAAAAAAACATCAGCATTAGTTCGATCCAAACTGTGGCAGGACGTGAAGAAAATCACTAAAAAAAACCAAGCCAGACATCATTCCATAAATAGTTCAGATCGAGACTAAAAATAAAAGGTAAACCATGATCCAGGTTTCAGATTAGGTTTAACAGGCTGCACCATGTAAACTGTGCATGTGACCAGGATAAGATTATTAGCTGCTTAATAAAGTCTTTTCATTAGAGCAAAAACAATGATCGCAGTTATAACAAGAAGCTCTAAAAATCAACCACGGGCTGAATTTGTTGACTAAGTTCTGATTTAAATCACGCCCGGTGATCATGACGGGAAATCCAAACGTTTTGTCTGAGAGACGCTCTATTTCAGTCAGCGGTTCTTTGTAATCGTGAGTGTTGGAAACACGTTAGACGAAGGAAGTTTAGACGCAGTGATTAAGCGAGCCTTCGAGGCTCTACATGACAAGCGTACATAAATCCATACCAGGTTGGGAAGGTTGTTACGAGAACACGAGACGAAACACTTTTCCATTTTACGTGTTAAACACAGACAATACTGTTCTTGTTCAAATCTGGACCGGTCTAATCATAAGCAACATTGTCACCTCCAATCAGTTTAATTCCAGGAGAGGCAGGAGTACCTTCTCCTGCAGAGGGAGAACCACAGACTGTATAAAACATGGATGTAGTCTCCGTGACGTCACCCACAGGTTTCTGAAAAGCCAAAATGAAGCTCAGTGTGGGCGGCTCTGGTCGGCGCCATCTTGGAAGTGGCATTTTGTAAAAAAAAAAAATGGGCAAAGAGGTGGAGCTGAGGCGGACCGAATGAATGCTCACCACCTGTGACGGCACCCACCTGTCACTCAAAGCGGCCACGCCCTTAATTATGCATAACTTTAAACCTGAATATAATTAAATGGATGAGTTGTATAAAAATTCACCCCTGAAATCAGCTATAGAGACCAAAACTGTTTTTTGTACCAGGCTGTTGTTTCTGCTGTAAAGATGGGTGTTGTAATATGTGGGTCCAGGGGGATTGACTTGTCTTTTGGAGCCAGCCTCAAAGTGGACATTCAAGGAACTGCAGTTTTCGGCACTTCCGCGTTGGCTTCATTTTTCAGTCAGGTTGCCGTTTTGCAGGCTGGGCTCAGATGTTAAATCTCATCCACGATAAAAACTAAAAGCCCTCTTTGAATAAAAACAAAAAAGTGAAACGTTTTAGATCCGTGACAGTCTTTTGGTTCCCAGCCACAGTCCAGCGGAGGTCCTGCTCGACATCAGGCTCCACGAGCGAGAAATCCAAAGTGAAAGCGAGTCCGGGCAGACGTCCGGCTCTAGGCCACACAGCAGTACCTTTTCCACCATGACTTGGACAGACTCTTCATCTTGTCCGGCGTCTGCCTTTGCTTTTTTCGTTGTTTCTGTTTCCCTCTCGGGTGCTTATGGGAGCTGTAGTTCTGCAGGCTGGCCAGTATGGCCGTGTCAAACACTTCTTTCAGATTCTTTTGGGTCAGGGACGAGCACTCCATGTAGGCCACAGCTCCGATCTCCACGGCACAGTCCCGGGCATCTGCTGGGTCCACCGGTCGCTCCCGGTACTTCGCCAGGTCAATGAGAACCTAAAGAGAGGAAGAAACACTTTTGTAGACCTTGCATCTGTTGATTAATTAGTCGAGGAGACAGAAAATATACTCCTGCAGTGTTTTCTTAATTTTTGTGCATTTGATAAGCATCCTCCAAAGGTTTTGTATCTTCAGATTTGCTGCTAATTTTCTTCTAAACAGCTGAAATTCCTGCTATATCAAGCAAAATCAATCCTCAGAGTCAACATGACATTTTTGGCAAAACAAGCTACTGCAGGTACTTGTACGCCACGTTGTAATTAAATAAATGCACTCGACCTTGACGTCTTCTCGGAGGTCACACTGCGTCCCGACGAGGACGAGCGGAGCGAAGGGTGCGTGCCTCCGGATCTCTGGAACCCACTTCTCAGGAACGTTCTGGAAGGAGGCGGGACTGACGACGCTGAAGCACAGCAGGAACACATCTGCACTGGTGTAGCACAGAGGCCGCAGCTTGTCAAACTCATCCTGGAGGCCGGGAGAGATCGAGACAGAGGGAGAGAAAAGTGTTGAGGATGAAGAAGTTTTATAAAGCTGTAGTTCTTTGAGAGGATGCACCTTTCCAGGATTTGTTTGTGGCGCTAAACCAAAGTTCATAAAGTCCCAACGCTGAACACCCAGAGGTAAAAAAGTGGCACACACACACATCTCCAGGACAAAGTTGACTGATCTCAATTTCACCAATTTATTCTGGCCGTGTCAAACAAACTTGCTAACGTTTCTAGAAAAGAATCTGAGGCCGAAACGTTACCATGTTTATCTGACACGGCCAGAATAAATTGGTGAAATTAAGACAAGTCAACTTTGTCCTGATTGTCTCTGGTTATTCAGTATTAGAACAGAGAAACAGCTGTTTGTGCGGGTACAGAAGCTGTGTTTATATCCAGTAATGTGTGCTGAATTTATGTTATTTTAATTGTTTTATTTGGTTTAACAGATTACTATTACTTGTTTCAGTGTAAACATGAGCACAAAGTCTAACCAAGTTCATTCTGAGAAGTTTTTCTTGTAGGTATTTCAGATAACCGCAGCTGCTGCTGCAAACAGAGATGTAAAATGCATCACTTCCTGTGTGCCAGAGGATTTTTCCTAGGAAAGACCTAGTTTCCTGGACAGAGACCAGCAAAACAAACACTAAATCTAATTGAGATAGCCATTGTAAAACATGTTTAGGACTAGTCTTACTGGAAGCCAATTATCTTAACTAGATTGTCACTCTTCTGTTATATCCAGATAGATGTGGATAGAGCAGCAAAAACTTTAATGTACTCATATGAAAACTCGAAATGCATTTTAAGCAACATTTTTGAGTTGCCATGACAAAAACAAAAAAAAAGATGTTTGTTAAGTTTAGGAAAAGACTTTGTTGCATGTCATACCACCTCTTTCTCTTCCCACGTTTCCTGTGAAGCTCTACACTGTCAATTATCAAATAAAAGCAAAAATGCCACCAAAACAAAATGTGTTTCAGCACACTGCTCAGACAAGAAAGAAGGATTGTTGTCTCTTCATCACTTCCTCTGGTCAGAGGCATTGTTTCAAACACAAATAAAACAACAGGAAATGCTGCTCTCTTCCCTCGCCCCCGCCCCCCCCCCCCTCTCTCTCTCTCTCTCTGTGTGTGTGTGTGTGTTGAGATCACTGACCTGTCCGGCTGTGTCACAGAGCTGTAGTTTGACCGGCTGCCCGTCCACTGATACCACAGCTGCACGCACACACACACACACACACACCATGAGACAGTGTAAATATGCACTGGTAAAACACATATGCCCTATTCCTTTCTTACAATAATCATATCAGTCTATTCTATTTGATAACTGGGCATTTGTTTAAGTCATTAACAAAGTCAAATATCAAAACAATTCATGGTCACGATTCTAAAGTGGTTACATGAAATATACCAGGGGTATCCAATTAAAATTCACAGAGATCCTGTTATAGAAAATTCCCTCAACATCATAATGTCTACTCTGCGTTATGATTCAGTGCCATATAAATGGTCTAGTAGTTGTATCAACATATGTATGTAGTCAACAACTGACTGTCAAATCAAATAAAGAAAGTAATTCAATAATATAGGCTATTCTAACAATATGTCCTACTATAATCATATTATCCAATCAAGTTATTTTCTCATTTCAAGTAAAATAATGGCTGCTTAAAAAAAATACATAGCCATAGAGAGCTTTTGAAAAAGTTTTTAAGCTCACATGTAGCTAAATTATAGGCTAAATATATGTTTTACAAAGTGATAGATGAATCAGTGAATCAAACTTATTTATAGCTAGTCCACAAATAGCCTAAATGAAATGTTCTAGCAGCTGTGAAATGCCACATGGTCACTTATACATGTAATAGTGAAGCTCTGATGTAGGATTATAGTATTTCCAGCCGGTCAAATGTGTTCATAAATCTACAGCTGTATTAATTAAATTAATTCGGCTACATTGCTGATATACTCCATCCTTTACCTGAGAAGTTGTCAAACGCGGTGGGGACGTACTCGGTGGGATAGCCGTTGGTGGTGTAGCTGACCACCAGGCTGGTTTTCCCCACAGCTCCGTCCCCCACCAGCACGCACTTCACCCGCCTCTCCGCTGCTCCTGCCCCGCCGGACCGCCGCGTCCTGCCGCCGGAGCCCCTGACCCTCCTCGGCGGGACAGGCGGAGCAGGGGACACCGGCGCCGGCTTGTAGCCCCCGTCGCCCCGCGGAGGCATCTGGAGGCACGGGGAGGAGGGTGACATGTAGCCGGAGGAGACCCCGACAGCAGGAGGTTCAATCCCGGCTCGGGCCAGTTTTCACATCGTCCATTCTTCCGTTATTATCTGCCGGTTTGTCAACTGACTTTGTTGTTGTCGCTGCTGTCTTTTAGTTTCCATGGTTAAATTACAAAAAAGTTTCAACTTCTGCTCACCCCACACAGCCCCAACACTGACCCCGTGTCCGTTTTAAGCTTCATGGTTGATTTAAATGTGAAATAAAGTCCGATTAAAAGAGCGGGGATTCAATCATCGTTAGCCGTTAGTTACAGTCTGTGTCCGGCCGTCCAATGGACACACAGCCCCGTCCCAAACTCCCCTCCACATGACATCACGGCGTGTGTGTGTGTGTGTGTGTGTGTGTGTGTGAGTGAGAGAGAGAGAGAGAGAGAGAGAGAGAGAGAGAGAGAGAGAG
>JAOVVB010222043.1:0-10539 GCA_028570985.1 Heterobranchus longifilis
ATTAGGCATGTCTTAACCATAGACCGTATAAAAAGAATGGACAGAGTGATGTCACCCATTAGATGGTGGACTCCCAATTTGAAGCCTCGAGTTTGGCATTTTGGCCATCACCATCTTGCGCTTTTGAAACCAGACGTTACGTTACCAGGTCAAAGGGCAGGGGGGGATGATGCGGCTACACCAGTGCCAGCAACAATGGAGCAACATAGCATTCATTTAGAGTCCAGAGTGCTATCTCTTGATGGAGATGTCTTGCTCTTTGGCTGCGAGATGATCCACAATGTTCACCAGCTAGTTGCTAACTCTAACTGTCGTTTGGTGCTGGTCAGGTAATGTACAGTTGGATTTAGGAGCTCTTTCGCTGAAAACAACTGTCTGCCGCACTGACGAAAGCAGTGAGAGTGAACCAAAATGATAAAGTTGTGGACTGATAACAGAGCCAGGCTAGCTGTTTCCCCCTGTTTCCAGTCTTTGTGCTAAGCTAATTTAGCCGGCTGCTGGCTGTAGCTTCTTTTTTAGCGTACAGACATGTGCTATTAATCTAATCATGTAATGTTTGGCAAGAAAGTGAATAGGAGTATTTCTCAAAATGTCAAACTGTCCCTCTTCTGCTTTGTGGAGCTACCATAAGGTAATGCTGCTTCCACTTCAGCCAGACAATGCTCAAAGACATTATTTGTTTGGCTACAAGAGGTTACTGTCAGGAAAACCTTTTAAGTGGTTCAACAAACCACCATTTTTCAAGTGAGAACAATCACCCTGTGACTGTTCCAAGAAGGTGATTTGCTGAGTTATTTGGACAGATTTGCTGTGTCAAATCCAGAATAGGTATTTGTTGTTGTTGTTGTTGGTTGGTTTACAACTCAGTAAACCCACATCTTTTACTCCAATATTAGCATTAAAGCCAACAAACATTGCTGATGTAAACAGCATTACATAGCATCAGAAAATAATGCTAACTGGTCCTTGTAAATTACTTATCATATCATATTAATATGAGGGTGATACCAGCAACTAGTCTTGATTTTAGTTTAAATTTGTGCTTTTTATTCAGATTGTAGATTGCACATTTAACTAGAGCAAAAGGCCAATGTATACATGTATGGACAGTGACAGTTTCCTGTGACTCTAGTTGTAGCAGTAAAGGTTTGACCCCCCCAAAGCTTGACATTTACAAACACACTTGTAGCAGTAAAGATTTGACCATAATAGTTTGACCCTCCAAAGCTTGACATTTACAAAAACACTGTTTCCTGACCTCATAGAGGAACACCACGCATGAAAGATTCATTGCAAAAACACATCACATTAATGTAGTGAAAGCTTTTCACCATCACCATCAAGCTTTTAGTCTCATCAAAATCACATGTTCTGTTTCCATGTCAGCTACCTTGTCCCGAGTCACCTTGAATTAAAATGCTTATTGGCTTATGTGTATGCTGCATTTTATCTTCATATTCATAACTGGTTGTCAGAGAAAATAGACATGGTGTGTGTGAAAGACTGGGTATCTTTGTTGATAAAGGACCGTCTGATAAGAAACTGCATACCGGTACGATATACCAGCTAACTGAAGCCAAGCTGCAACCAATTAAATCATAAATTGAGTTATGAGACTTAATTATTTTGGAAATACTGAAAGCCTGATTCACTGCACATGGACGAGTCTTCAGAAGTGTGGCTGGATGCAGACAGACATTCAAGGATCTCAGCAAAGATGCACATATCTTTATGTGGACTTGCATAGTCATAGTCTAGTTCTTATCAGAAGTCTGAAATAATGGAGCTTCTGCTCTAGAAAGAAAGTTTATCTAGACAAGGGCTGAGTGGTATGAAGAAGTATCTTTAGTTTCCTTTCGCACATGCACAAAATAACTCGTAGTCTGCTCATCGGCTTGGCTTGGCTTGCTATTATTTAATGGACACAGTGGGTTAGTGTGAATTAATGGACTGGAGTAATATCCATTTGTGAATCAGAGAGGGAAATATTTCCATGCTGCTTATTCAAGTACCCAAGTACCCAATAATGAGCCCTACATCTGTGACGCTATTAGACATACAATGTTTAGTTGCAATGTTTTTCATTCTTGGATGTCACATTAAGAACGCCCCTTACTGAAAACCATGCAAAGATTATTCCCATCTGAAAATCTATTTTAAGTCGTCGTCAAAGAACAAGGGAGTGTTTTGAGAACAAACAGTGCTTTGAAATCTCAATTAAAAAGATGTATATATATTTTTTTGGTTTCAGCTGCTCCATTTATCACCACTTCACCATTTTTCTGTATTTTGGAACTGAATTAGGTCCAGAGGACAGATTTTTATGCCTCCGCGCCGGTGACAGCCGTGTCCACCCAGGAGCACCTTGGTCTATTTGGACTCAAGGATGAACTGATTAGAATTTGGTGGTCAAAAGTGAAGGTCACTTTGACCTCGCAAATCACGTTTTTGGCCATTACTCAAGAATCCATACGCTAATGATGACAAAAGTTCACACAAATGTCTATAGGATAAATGTATGAAGTGGTGACATTTTATATCCGAAAGGTCAAAGTTTAAGTTCACTGTGACATCATAATGTTCTTCAAAAACACTTTTCTGGACATTATTAAACTGCATAACTCAATAACAGAAGGGGAGGTTGTGACCACGTTTAACATTTGGTCGGATACTGAATTGGTGGCACTAATCTTGGGGGTCCACCTTAAAACTGTGGTGATTGTTTAGATCTTCTGTGCTGCTGTGTTGAAGATGTGTGTGAAACATCCACGGTTTCGAGTTTGTAGCTTATTTGCAGCAATTTCCATATTTGAAGGTTGAATAGTGGAAAAAAGGCTGTAACAACCCGAAATTCAGCCAACCCCCCCCCCCCCCCCAGTGCCGGGTGTCTGTTCCCAGACAGCCCCACCTCGATTGTCATATTTTAGAGGGAGTTTGGCTTGCTAAATCTTTTATCAGTTTGTTTCTTTAATATATCAAATTTTTTACGTGTGAAACTTTTTTGCATTGACACATTTGAATCTGAGTTTTGGCTGAATGGTGAATTGCATAGTGAAGGAAAAGAAAAGAAACTTCCCGTGCTTTTCCATTTCACTTATTCCTTGAGGACTGCTGTGGTATGGACTCACTTTGCAGATCCCGGTCGTCCCTCAAGAGCCTCCCAGTTTGGAGCTTTGTTGGTTAAAATTAACTAATTACCTAATTAATTAAAGGTACTACGAGGAGTTTATGACTAGTTTATGAAACTTTTTCAATTTCCTACCTATGCCTCTATGTGGCCCACACAAGCAGACGAGCCCTGGAGTGATAAAACAGCCCCTCGTACTGCCTTTAATTAACTACATTAATTTGCAGTCTAATTCTAGTCTGTTTTTTTAATCTTAGAAGTTATGGGCTTTGTAAAACAACATAAGTCAGTGAGGTAAGACAACTTACACTGTACATGCTACAGTGAAGTTTTAGTAGAAACACAGGTGGTCTGAAGGTTCAATAAAAGCCAGATGATGAAATAACTGTGATCATAACCCTGAGCAAAGGCAGAGTATATCATTTCCTTTACTACTGAAGGCTGTCAGCCATTGTTCCCAAGTTGCCTAAATGAAGAATCCTGCTGTGAAATAGTTTCCAAATATATGTGCGTGCGTGTGCGAGTGTGTGTTTGGAGCTTAGATGAGGTTTTGGGATGTTATAGCAGTGTTTGCTTGTTTTGGACGGACCTCTGAGCATAGACAAGCACAAATGTGTTTTGCAGTTTGTGACAGGCAGTTGAGAGATGGATATGAAATGCAGTGACAGTTTGTTTAAAGCTAGGGTTTGAGGTTTAATTACGCTTTACACATCACATTTGAAAAAAGAAATCCTGAACTGAAATGATGACGCTGATGTTTTTACAGCTCCCTGATATGAATTGTTTCTGACTGATAATGTATCAAACACAAACAAGCTGTTCACTTCTGAAAGAAAGATTATTTTATGTCTGACATTACCGAAATTTAAAAATTTTTTTTGGGGTGGTAGGGTGTTTTTTATTATCTGAATTGAGGGTCTAATGGGTCTAAACCGTATTTTTAGGTCCCCAAAGCATCATGACTATCATTTACATGAGATGTCATGTGTTGCACATGCGCTACACATTAATGGAAATAAATAAATATATTTCCCATTTTTTCCAAACATCTTCCTGGGGCCTCATTACTGAAAAATATCCTAACTGCTTGTCATCTCAACTCAAGTTTCAGATAAAGATTGGAAAAATCTTCCTAATACAGAAGTCATTCCTAAACTCATGGCTGTGTCCGATCCTACCTCCTGTCTTATCTCCTATCTAACTTTAGAAATCCTAACTAGTCTGTGTTTCTTCAATCGACACTCGTCCTGTCATGCCCGTATCTATGTTAAGAATGTACCGTCAGGCTATTCGAGATGGACAAGTCATAATATCAGCGGCTCTCACTTGTCACTCGAGCTAACTTTCTGTCCCGGGGGAAAAAAAGACAGACGTTCAGTTTGGAGTTGGGGGCACTGTGGAGGAGAGGAAACTCCTCAGCCCAGGACAAAATTAAAATTAATGAATTAATTTAATTAATTGATTTAATTTTTTTTTAAATTAATCAATCAAACTAGTACAGTTTGTGACATAAGCAAAGTAGAAATGCAGACATGGAAAAACAGCTTGACTGGCTTGTTTTTTTTATCCTGTTTTTATCTTTTTGTAACATCCAGTATTGAATCCAATAATAACTAACTCACTCAACAAATAACTTGCAGTATGCATGTACGACAACTCAGTTAGATCATTTTGAACCTCCTCGATCCCAGAGAGAAAATTTAATTTAGACTATATTATCCTGTCGTCCTAAAAGTCATATGGTTTGAAATCAAAAAAGAGGCAGAGACATACATGGAAGTAGCAACTGTGAAAAATATGTTCCTGATAATCTTTGTCTTCCCTCTAGATTGGTTAATGTATTTTGCAACAAAGCACTATTTAAATTAATATTGAATATACTGTACAGTGGGACCTGGCATCAGATGTAGCTGCAGAAAAAAATAAAAATTAAACTTATTTTGTCGAGTTTAGCCATAGGACACTTGGGAAATGCTTGGAATTTGAGTTTGATTTATGACCATTGTAACCATCAGTCAATTAAGTGATTAGGCGACAAACAAATAAATCAACATTGGGAAACTATTTTCTGTCAATTCCCAAGCAAATATGTCAAATTCTCTGTTTACAGCTTCTCAAATGAAGGAAATCTGATGCTTTTCTTTGTTATATTATGAAAGTAAATTGAACATCTTTGAAAGCACCATGAAATGCCGACACGCTGCTTTCCTCAGAACACCCTTTGTGGTAATTTCCCGACAAAGCACCAGACAAATAACTGCAGCATGAATCATAGCTATTTTGCTAAACTGTGTGGACATACTGTCAAAGCTACTGTAAGCAATCCACCCTGGAAGATCAAATCTACATAACGATAACCGTATATATATATTGCCATGAGTTTTCTGTGGCCTTTGTCGATAATGTATTTCCTCTGGCTTCTGTGTAAACTTTCTGTTACTGTATCTGTCCGACAGCCTATAGTGCTTTCTCTGTCTCGGTCTCTCTTTACAAGAAGCTCCACTGAAAACAATTTGTGAATGATTCACTGCATATCAAAATGCATCATCCACCCATGCACATGCTCCTCTGACCTCAATGGCTCTGGTAAATGGCAACAATGGATGGGAGCGCCGGCTAATGCTGTCATTTTAGAGTCATTTTAAGTCAACTCGGCATCACTGAGGACCATCTGCACCATCTGTCTCCCAAAAAAACACTGCCCTCATCCTTTGTAACCAGGTGTAACCCAGCCAGTTTTCAGACATCTCATTGACAAAGCCTTGCAAACGTCTGCTTACGATCTGGTTTAGTGACAGAACAACATAAAGACCCACCTTTTTATGTCTGACAGCACTTTGATCTCACTGTATACTCTGCCAAGAAGTCAGCGCAGACATTGAGTCTTCTCAGTGGAGAGCGAATGTCTGCGGGTGACTTTTGTTTTTTTTTCGGCGTGTTTTGCTCATAAATGAAGCGGAAAGTTCTGAGAGCGACACGCTTGACTGTGCTCATAAATGCACACACACACAAGCAATTACAAAGGCTCAAGCACGCTCGATATCGCTATGTTAACACGGATTACTTTTATTGTGTGAGTTGTGTGAAACCTGAAGCCTTACTTTTGAGGTTCCTCAGGAGCGCTTTTGTGTGTCTGTGTACAGGCGTGTGACGGTACGTGTTAGTGTTGCGCAGCGTGCCGATACTAGAAAGGTATTGCGATACCCTGCCGTTAAAAGCGGTACAATACCACCATGGTACGTTGAGAAAAAAACTTCATGACTTCGTTTAGGTTTAGACAATGAAAAGACTCCTTAAGGTTAGAAAAAAACATAATGGTTTGGATGTTAAAATGTTTCAACTGGGATGCGAACTCGGGTCTCCGGTGTAAAAGTGCTGTTTTTTTAGGTACATTATTTATGGTAATAGTGTTTTAATCCCTCAAAATGACGGACGACCTACAGATTTTTCCGTCATTGTTAAAAAAAATTCAGTCAATGAAGGAAAATATTCGGTTAACGTGACCCCTGCTGTGTACATGCTTGTGAAGAACATGTTGCGTGTAATGCACACGTGTTGTCTTTGTGCTGCATTGCCATCTGTATTTGTTGTCAATGCCTCCACCTGACTTCACACTTGTTGGATGTTTTGGATCATGGCACTCCAGAGTTTTTCCTGGCCCCGATATTAGGCGGATGCCATGGTGGTACCATCCTGATTGTTTGCACACACCTGCACGTGTAAGGTACACTTCAACTTTTTACAAGCAGCCCATTGTAGGAGATTATAAAAACAGAATCTAATTACTTTTAACTGCCTGTCAGATGATGTCTGCACTGTTTCATTTGCCCTCATGATTCTCCTTGCAAACTGGCCTTGTAAAGTAAGCGCTGATTCTACGAGCCATATCTGCAAAGGTGAAAACACTACACTGATGGGACGTAACGTTGATTTAGGAAACCTTTTTAGAAAATGCTTGGATGCAAAATAAAGGATATTCACCTGTTTGAACAGCCACGAAATATAGGGCGCCGCCTGACACATTTGGAAACAAGACTAGAAACCACAGACTGTATAAAACATAAGACACAGTTATCCCTTACATATTAAAACACTGAAAGGCAGGGAAAAGGAAGTGTTACATGACCTCATTTTCTTTACGTTCCATATGTTTGGTAGCAGAATGTTTTGTTTTCTTTTGTGATTTTTTTTTTTTTGCTGTGGTGGCAAAGACGTTACCAGTGAAAACTGGGGTGCTCCGCTTTGCTGCGGTCCAGCAAAAAAGACAGACGTGTCTTTTTTTCTTTCTCTTTGGCAGTTTCAGCAGTTTGCTGATTATGATGCAGCGTCACCACATTGGCGTAATGTACACTCGCAGTTACAAATGACAGAAATCCACTAAGTGCAACGCTTGTTAGATAATAGTGTTTTCCATGACGAGAGCTTGAGGCGGCACGAAATTCTTCAGAAGGCGCCCGCCTCGTAATTCTCTATGCAGGAAAAACCCTTCACTCTCTGTCGTCAGTTGAGCCGTCATGTGTCGTCCTGGTGAGAGATGAGGGATGAGGGATTTGAGGTTCACTTTCAGCAGATGATGACTCAGCAGAAATTACATGGAGCTGGATTCTTGGCCTTTTAGACTCCAATGTTGCATTTATACATTTGTTAGAAATGTTTTATGTCTTTTGGCAACGGGTCTCATGTCTGCACTTTCACCAGGTGCGAAAGCCGTGCAGCATTCCTCATTGTATTCAAACAGTGGTGAGTTGTGAGGTCTTGGGAAGTGTGAAAAATGTTCATAAAGTCTTTTGTGGCTCCAGAAGGAGCTGTTTGAAGTCTGATAAATGATCTCAAGTGATGTCACTTGAGTCAACATCGGTCTGGTCTGAAGCCTAAAAGTCTGAAAATGAAAAAATAAAATCAGTGTGTGTTAGAAAGAAGTGAGGTTATCAGACATCTGCTCCTCATCTCTACTTGAAGCTAGTGACTCCAGGCTACATTAGCCTACATACCTAGCACAACACAGCTGAAACGCCAACAGAACTGTCTGCAGTTGAGTTGCATTGTGGGTAATGTAGGTACCAGGGTTTGACAAGGAAAAATAATATCAGAATCAGTTTTATTGCCAAGTAGCACGCAGAATTTGTCTTGATGTAATGGTGCATAAGAAAAAACAACACAAAACGAATAGGTGGTATAATTAACTCTAATATATAAATAATATAACAATAAGGAATATGTAAACAGTATGTCATGAGTGAGAGCTGCATAGTTTAGAAGATATGTACAAGGAATATTGACAGGAATGTGCAAACGTTCACAGTATAAATGGTATATGTAATGTGCAAGTATAACAGTAAAAATTGTGTTAATGTAATGCGTCATGATACATGAGTTAAGTGCTCTGATGTGCAAAATATATCATATATCATGTGGAAGAAAAAAGATAAGATCGTTCTGCTATTTTCTTTATGATTTTGATCCATTTTTATCTAGCGCCATCATCAGGTCACAAAAAATGTGTCCACATCTGTAATACCTAAAACTAATGAAATTCCCATCGGCCTCAGCTGCACTTTGTGTTTAGTGCTAATTAGCAAATGTTGGCGTGCTAACACGCTAAACAAAGATGGTGAACCTGCTGAACATCAGCATGTTACCATTGTCCTGGTGAGCATGATAGCATGCTGATGATAGCATTTATGGAGGTGCTCTTAATGTTGTTTTCAGTCAAATACTATTTACAGGATGTCACTTTCATGAGCACATGAACAGCGGGTGTGGTTATTTTAAAGTGCTGAAACTGATGCAAAAACAGCTTGCCTTCAAGCAGATAGAAGTGCAAACATGCAAGGCTTCATCATCAGATAATTGATATGAGACCTGGAGCTGCTGTGTTTCAGGGCTATTTAACCTAACAAGCATCCATTATTCACAACAATTTTCCAGAAAAGAGCTCTGTAAACAGGCCCAGATGTCTTTATTGTCACACATTTCACTGCGGGATGAACTAGAATGAAAGATCATACTGTGTGAGATAGCTGGAACACGGACAGAGGAGAGCTATTACTGGTGGTTAGATCGATCAAAGTAGCCCCAGTTATTTTTGCTGCCTTTTTTCTGTTGGAGAACAACATCAGATGAGATGACTTTTCTGCTAAGCAGCATTTCTGCCAATGTAAAGTTGACTCCCTGCCAGGCCTCAGCATCAGGGAATTTTTCAAAAACTGCAATTATGTAGACTAATCGATGAGTTGATTTAATCGACAAATCTGTTAAACTGAGTTTCTCCACAAAGAATCTTGCAAAAGCACCACTTTAAATCTTGTGTTTACCAGAGATGTGCTCATAAGTTTCTTGAAAATAAGTAATTTAGCATGAAACAAGCATAAAAAACAACTAATCGACTAAAGAAATCTTAGTCGACTATCAAAACGATCGATTAGTCGACTAATCGACTAAGAGGGGGCAGCCTCAGTCATTGGTATGTTTTCATTTACAATTCTTGGTAAAGTTCCATCCTATTTGTCTTCTCTGTTAGTTATGGATGATGGAAATTATGTTTTCTGCACCTGCTGCATGGAATACACTGATATAGTGACATAGTAACACTGAATGAGTTGAAATCTATGGTTAAGTGTATTGAGTCCAGGCTGTCTGTGTGCAAATGTTTTATGTGATCATTTTTAATTGTTAATCAATTGTGTTTTCTATGGGCTTTTATGTTATCTGTTGAAACTGTGTTGCTGCTATTCTTGGCCAGGTCCCCCTTGTAAAAGAGAGCTGTGATCGCAATGGGACAAACCTGGTTAAATAAAGGCTAAATTTAAAAAAAACTCATGGTTCTGGACTGAAGTAGCATCTAATTTGTCTGAGCTGCTGTCAGTAACAGTGGCAGTGATCGTGCCTGTCCTGTTGTTGAATTATCTTTGAAAGCTTAATATCACCAACTTTAAAAAGTGCATCTTAGCTGGCCTGTCAGCTGCTAAAAAGATGATTGCTGTACGATGGAAGCCTCCTCACTCTCTTACCACTAGACATTGGATCCTTATATTTCTGGATGTTGATTATCTGGAGCCGTCAACTGCTCGGATTAATGGGGCTACTGAGCTTATCCTAAACAATTGGCGCTCTGCTGCTGAATCCTTGAAAAATATTTTAATTCGATTTCTATCCTTGTGACCGTGATTTTGCAGAGTGTGTGTGTGTGTGTGTGTGTGTGTGTGTGTGTGTGTGTGTGTGTGTGTGCGTGTGTGTGTGTGTGTTTGCGTGTGTGTGCGTGTGTGTGTGTGTGTGTTTAGAAACACTCTGAGCACGGGCTGAGAGGCGCGCACTGCTACGTCCTGCAAAACCACACCCACCCTGGTGAAATACCAACTTTTTAGGGAGTCCAGGGCCTTTTTAGAAATAGAAAGCCAGAAATAAGAGAAAAA
>JAOVVB010222064.1:0-10539 GCA_028570985.1 Heterobranchus longifilis
TAGGCACAGGCGGACCATTTCTATTGCAGAGTTCGAAGGGTTAAACCATTTTTTCTGACACGATAGGCGACAACAATTGATCGAGAAAATAATCTACTAACAAATTGATGATGAAAATAAATGCTAGTTGCAGTCTTAAGCGATACAACAGAACTGAAGATTTTTTACCAGCTGTGACAGCGATGCTGGTTCTCACCTTGTGAGTCTGTGTGTGTGTCATCATGGCAAAATGTGGTCCTGGAGACACCTACTGCAACAGGAACGACCACAGAGTGGTTTTGAGTACTTTTGTGTTTATATGTCTGCGGACAGATTTTGTCACCGCAATAGCATCACAACTGTGGAAGATGCAGTCAGGAAACCTTTACAGTGGTGTAGTTGAGAGCAACTTTATGCCCCTAGCCTGATAACCGTGCAAGATACAGTCACGAAACTTCAAAATGAAGGCCGAGTTCGAAGCAGGTCCGAACAACGGTGTTGGACGTAGGGGGGCAGCAGGGTTGAAAATGAACTTTTTTGTCCACCTGCCACTGTGGCTGGTGAATTCCAAAATCTACCAGCCACTCAATAGATTACCTTTAGGTTTTTTTGGCTAGTGAGTGATGAAAGAATTGCATTTGCAGCCAATTGCATATTTTACCAGCAGTTGCTCTTCTTTCTGATAGTAAACTGAATATTTTTGGACCTTGGAAGCATTTTAAACTATTTTCTGACACAACGGATGAAAAAATTATTCGAGAAAATAATCTGCAGACAAATGAACAATGAAAACAATCACAAATTGCAGCTGTAGTCTCATACAACTCTTCTGACAACAGAACTTTCTTGACTGAAAGCTTTTCTGCTCAGTGACCTTTTTTAGCTTTTGTCACTGTATTACAATGTAAGTTATGTTAGTATGTCATTTTTTTTCTTTTGCGAGCATTCAGCCTTTTATCAACTTCTTGTCCCTCACAGCGAGCAAGGTCCCTTTATTTCTTTTTCATCGTGTGAGCCTTTGAAATAAACCTGAGACATTCGTTTTGGTCTCATGCATCATAGACTCACAGGATTCACAGCCTCCAGTTTTGTCAGTATCCAGGGCCTGAGAGGAGGGCGTTTCAAAACCCTGTATGCTAAATTCCTCTGACAGCTCACTGACATGGGAAACTGCAACACGGTGCCCGCCACTAATTCATAATCAGCCATCTAATACACCGTTGCCACAGTGATTTAATTGTCCCATTTGTCACGGCTGTTGTTCTCACCAAAACAAACGTCATGATAATGATCATTTCCAGTCTCCCAGCCGTCACGCAGCGTTCCACAGCTGATCGAACGTTTCTGAGATGCCAATTTTTTTTTTCACTGATGAATATTTAATCCTCTCTTATCTGTCACCTTTTTTTTTTTTTTGTCTTGCTTGCTCATTCTTGCCGTCATCTACTATTAGGATGATGAGGGAAATAATGAGGAAAACAGCGTCTAATTTGAATCAAACAACCTAAAAAACAGGAGTGTGGGGAGGTGTTGTAGTCAATCAATAGTGCTTTGGCTCCTGCCGCAGCGGTGCCTCACTCCAGACACGGCTGCTTTCAGAAAAGCCATTTGCCCACTTTTTAAAGGTATCCGGTGATATCCCAGCCTCACAGGCAGTGTCCCTTTGATTTAAAACCACGTCAGGAGACTTATTTTCTAAAGTGTCAGACGAGCGGCCGAGCGGGAAGCTACGGCAGGTGTAGTTGATGATATGCCAACTGGAAATGGTTTTTCCCCTGATTTGAAATATTCTGAGGGTGCACCGAAAGGGAGTGTGCGCCGCGCGGTCCCGTGAGGAAACCTTGCCTCTAACCCCTCCTGTGATAATTGCTATGCAAAGGTTCTAGAAAATGAATTACTGATCAGCCGAGTGTTGCGGAGAGCCAACGTGTGGGGGAGACAGAATGAAGGATGAGACCCTGCCACAAAACCCTGGAAGAGAATATGTGTGTGTCAAACTAACCCACACATACAGAATGCGAGTATTCGTACTGTCGGTGCATGCTAAACATATGTGTGTGCGTGTGCACACATGGATTTGCTTATGCACACAAACGCTGCAGAAATGCATAACAAATACGCATGGTCTATACATAGTCTTGGCTCACAGTTTGGCTCCCTACTGTCTTTATGCAAAAGTGAAGAACATGTACTCAGCATAAAACTTGTATAGGTGCACAATAACATACACAAACACAGCATACAAGCCACATGAGAAATATTCTCATCCCTATATAAAAACAAGTCTTACATATACATAGAGAGAAATGAGCAATGGGAATGTCTGTATAGAGGCAATATGCACCTGGCAGAGTGCCAAGCACTAGCTACCACTCTCTCTTCTTAAACTGAATCTCATTTAAGCTTTCCAGAGCGCCGCCTCAAAGGAAAACTCCTTTTCAATACAGACATCATCACCTAGCTTCGTTTTCTCCTACACAAAACAAACACCAGCGGATTACATACAGGTCTCACATATACGCCTACATATTAAAGGTCTCATATTGTAAAAAGTGAGATTTTTTTCATTTAAAAAAAAAAAATGTATTACAAAGCAGGTCTAGGCGCTATATAAATAATGTGAAAGTATCACAACGCTCAATCCACAGAGAAATGCACACAGCCCGTATTCAGAAACTGTGCCTTTAAACGAGCCGTCAGGACTTGTGATGTCACAACCATACTATATATAGGTAGAAAGTGCCGCTACAGTTTAAAGTTACAGTCATCCCCCCGGCTGCAGAGAGTGCAGGTGTGGAAGACCCGGAAACGCTGACCAATCAGAGCAGATTGGGTTTTTCCGGGAGGGGGGCTTAAAGAGACAGGCGCTAAAACGGAGCGTTTCAGACAGAGGGTGGATGCAGGTATATTCAGACAGTATGAGGAAAAGTTTTTGAAAATTTTTGATCCCCTTTAAATCAGATAATGGTATACCTTTACACACACGCACACTCCATCTGGTTTTGTTGTTTGCAGAAGTCTGTGAATCTCAAGTGTCTCTCTTTCCAAATACCAGTCATGTGATATTACCTCCCATGGAGTGGTAAGCTGTTCCCTTCTAAATTCAACATGAGGGACAAATGTTGGTTTCCTCGTAGAGAGTAGAGAACCAACTGGGTGCACTCCCAGGCCAGTGCCAAATGAGCACGCTAAGAGCCAAGTAAAGCTGTGGAAACATGTTATCGGTTCATAAATGCGGTCCTAACTGTGCTACCAAACCGGCAAGAAAGAATTCAAGGCGATACTCAACATAGGATATGTTTTATAATACAGTCACGGGCCAGAACATCATTTCAGATTTGATTCCTTACTGAAGTAAGTTGCGTGCTAGATAAGTTAATATGCATATCACATATTCGTACAGACCGCCCTCACAAAAAAAAAAAAAGGGCTCAATAGGTCATCTGTGCAAGCAGCTTATTACGACCATAGACTGTATAAAATATGGATGTAGTCTCTGTCACCCATAGGCTTCTGAGGAGCCAAAATGAAACTCAAAGTGGGTGGCTCCGGCTGTCACCATCTTCCTTGGTACATGTGATGTCATAAAACCTGGCTGTCTGAATCTGGATTTTAGAGACTGTTGTTGGCGCACTGTTCAGTTTCAAAGTAGAAATTCTCAGCCATGGTGTTGACTGCTCATTACACTCATGATATGTCTTGTAGCAACTAAAAAACACCATATAGAACTTGATTTTCATGGGAGTGGCTCTTTAATATAATTTGAACGGGTGAGTTATACAAACATTCACCCCCTGTACACTGAGACAGAAACATTTTTTTGTACCAGGCTGTAAACATGTTTATTTCTGCTCTGAAGTTGGGCATTTTAACATGGGGGTCTATGGGGATTGACTAAGTTTTGGAGCAAGCCTCAAGTGGCCATTTGAGGAACTGCAGTTTTTGGCACTTCTGTGTTTGCTTCATGTTTTAGCCCTGGAGGTTGACACTTGGCTACAGCTGAGGCTGAAAACAAAAAGGTTGATCTATTTATCTATTGATCATTGACAGTGTAGAGCCCACAAAAGGATTACTGTATGGCTTTTCTTATGGTGCCACCCTCAGGCCAAACTGGGGTGTAGGGCTGTCTTATTTTTCATCCAGCCAACACATGTAACACAGTTAGCCTCAAAGAGTCAAAGAGTGCTTGTGTCTTGTTGAGAGTTTTGAGAATAATTGAATATTTTTCATAAGGAGATATTATGGTTTACAGTGCTCCTCATCCATGTTTTAAAGTATGTAAAAAAAAAATATCTGCTATGATTAATATTTTGTTTAACATGGTTTTCCCACAAAAAAGAAAAAAAAAAAGAAAAACCTCAGGCAGCTCTGCTGCTTGATTGGTTCCTATGACATATGATGTCATAAAGCCTGGTTGTCTGAATCTGGATTTTTGAGACCGTTGTTGGCACAGCCATGGTGTTGACTGCTCATTTCACTCATATGTCTCGTAGCAAATAAAAAACACCATATAGACATGTTAACATGGTTAAAAACTTGATTTTCACCAGAGTGGCTCTTTACATATTTTGTTTGCTTAATCACAAAGTGTCATAGCCAATGACAGTCAGCCATTTAATTCCATTTAGTCTGTTCAAACCTACATGGCTTTTTCTGGCACCAAGATGGCAAATCCACATCCAGACTTCAAAATTGCCTTTAAGAAAGCTGTGCATGCGTGTGGGTGACCTCACGCATGCGACACGCACGTGTTTCCACAGTGTATGAATTGGAGCCTCTTGCACCATATACGTTCTGTGAGCCATCAGTTATGATGCTCACAGTGTGAATGCAACTTAAAGACTAAATGAACAAATTAATGATTGAAATTCATTTATGTCACATTGCACACAAATGACTTTTCTTGAAAATTGGTGGGGTGTTGCGCTCCACAACAGCTCCTACATTTTACTGGCTCACGCAGACTCTGCAGGCCATCCCATTATTATTTGTCTCGCCACAACCAAATTTCCACAACTCCTGAATTATTGAACAGATTCCTGCCAAAAGCAGAGGGGGGGTTAACACGATAAAGAGAGTAAACACATCACTTTGCTGTCAGAATAAAGTGTCGGAGATTACAATGCAACAAACATAGCAGTAAGTGAATTTGGATTCTGGCTGTGATGCAGAGAAATTGTTTGGAAAGGGGGATTATGATTTGTCGGGTGTTTTGTTTTCCCCAGTAGTCCCTGAATGTCATTTTAGCGCTGCATGGCACTAAACACTTTGGATATTGTGCCATAAAGCCCTGTATTAATATCAGCTTGCTAATCTAGCAATACACAGAGAACAGAGAACATACTGTGTCCTATTTATGGTTAATGTTGTCATACAGCAGCTAACTTTCAGAGCCACATACGTTTGCATTAGTTTACATTTACAGTAGATCTTTCTGAAACGCTTCAATTTTGGTTGATTGCTTAAAATAGTAATTTGCCATCATCATTTTGTTGGTCCAATCGTTTTACACCTTTTGTCTATTTTTCCACAAGATATGGGCTGCCTTTCTAATTGGGAAGGTTAATCACGACTATTGGCCTCTACTTTTAGCTTTTAATTTGTTCAAGGTATAAATATAAAACACACTCCACCAACTAAAATAAGACTATAGGCTAAGGTTGTTACGATACCAGAATTTTAAACTTTGATATAATACTGTATACGCTTAAGGCACATAAAATAGGATCATTTTCTTCTTTTTTTTAATTCACAACCTGTCCTGCACAGTGCTACACAAAGATCTGTGCAGCCTTGGGTTGAAAATCTGATGTTCTTTTATATAAAGCTTTGGTACTTTCGATACTATGTGTAGTCTAATTAATGAAGAGCATAGTTTTAAACATGTGGTATAAAAAGTACCAATACAACCTTAATATAGGCTTTTTAATTTTATTGTGAACTTGTGAATTAAAAAGCCTAAATTTACACAAGAGCCTGACTTTCTGTTGCGACCAAACTCTGCAAACACTGGCATTTGAAAGCAAATAAAGCTTTAATGCAATGAGTGTCCATTTTTCTTTTTCATCAAACTCTTCTTATTGCACTGTAATCCTCTGGTCAGCCCTGAATGTGACCTTATTCCGAGGAGGCTTAGAAGAAACATTATCATAAGGTCTACATAAGCGCATGGTAGTGATTGAGGCTTATAATATCGGCATTACTTCAGCAAATGTCGCATTGATAATGCTATCACTTGAGCGTGAACATGGCTTTAAAGTGGCCTTGTGTTTATTTGGCTCCACTATCAGCAGCCAGCCACATAGTGTGTGCTCTGACAGTGATTATGGCTTTGGCTGTATTGTTAACTGTTTGCCTTTTATTTCTGACTAGCTTTCACCACTGGAGGCTATATGAAGCGTGAGTTGTCATCTGATCAAATTTAATTTAATGTCCTGGTGGTTCTTTCTCACCCTCTGTCGTTCCACTTGCGTAGTGTATTTTTATATGTGTGTACGTGTTTACAGGCACAGAGCTGATGTACTACTGCTACGTGCAGTAGCTGCTAGTCCCTGCTTCAACTCACAGAGAGACTCCGAGATGGTACAAGTGCAGCAGATATAGGCGTAGATTTAGAACATGTGCATTTGTCCCCCACAATAAAAAAAAACATGAATGTAGCAGATGACTTTTATTTTGATGAAATTTCCACCATAAATCGATGCAGAAAAGGCACAAATTGGTGCATAAAAAATCACCAGAATGCAGGAAATGAATAGCCTGGTATCGCCAGACTAATTCTGCTGAGCCAATGTTTCAGTCTCAGTCCGCAGCCTCTATCCCATTCAGACAGATTTCCTTCGATTAAAAATTTGTAGATCCAATCACAACCGTTTATCTCATACGAGGCGGGTTTAAACCTCTGTCAATCATCAGGGATTATTTTCAACAAAGATTCACTCAATGCTCAGGAAACTCACACCAAATGGTGAAACTAGGTAAGGCTGATATGAAATATGAATCAAGATACTACATTGCATATTTATCGCCTAAAATGTTTTCAGAAACATATTTTAGTGTTCTGTTTAGCTGTAAAATGAGAGTTTGTGCTGACCGCATGCTGGTGTTATGAAAAAAAAAAGAGCTACCATGTTACCAGGCAGCTTTCAGCAGAAATTCACATCAAACTGTCAAACAAGGCAGTGCTGGTCAAATACAAATCAAGATTATGTTACTGTATTGCCTATTTCTTGCCTAAAATGTGAGGAAAAGAAATGTAAAGGAACACATTTGAGTGTAGTGTTTAGCTGCAAAGTTTGTGACCAGGCAGCCATTTTTTTTTCCTGTTTCAAAACAGACCAAACCCCAACCTGCATGTGTCTCTCAGTGTGCTGCTCTGATTGGTTGTAGGTCACATTTCGTTGCTCTGATTGGTTGCAGGTCTATCCAATTGCGTCCAGAGACATTTTGGTCTTGGAAAAATCGAAAATGAACTGAGAGGTCCCAGACTAATTTTGCATTTGCGAATTAGTCTGGTGATGCCAAGCTAAGAAATTAAGTGTTTGAATTTCCTGAGGGAGGACCCCCAGACTTTCCATTTCATATGTGTCCCGGCAATATTGAAACGAAACCCATGCCTTTGGCAGCAGAAGAGGTGGCAGAGCAGGAAAATTAGTGCCTTTTTCTCCCTTCTTTTCCTCCTTCTTTTTTTCCCAATTAGTCTTTGGAGAGATGAGAAAGAAAGATTTACCAGAGATTTACCAAGATGGGATGAGGGCAGACAGATGGAGATTGTGAGAGGACGTTTGGCAGATGCTTCCATGCGAGTTAAAATCCATGCACACGTAAAGAGGGAGAGAAACAAGGTAGACAGAGGTGGAGAGAAGCTTGAGTAGTCACATGAAATATAAAGTAGGGAAGAGTTGAAAAGGAAGTCATCTATGGTTTAATGCAGCCAGTGGTTTCTCAGCAGCTCTTTAATATTGTGTCAGGGAAGACGGTGGCTTGCTTACTTACAGATGCATTAAAAAGATGTTACCGGTCGCCACTGTAATCCCAACAGCTTTAAAAAAAAAAGAATAAATTACATGTAGGTTTTTTTTTCTTTTAATTACTAAGGCTCTTAAAGTGAAGCAGGCCAGGCTTAAGTCCTTAGGTGTGTCAATGCTTACAGTGTGTTATTCAATATATCATCTATTATATAATGTACTTTGTACTTGCTGTTCGAAAGTTTCGAAAGCTTTGCACTTTTCAGCTTTCCACTGTGTTCCAGAGGATACTTTTACACACAGGATAAGAATACACTCGCGCAAACTGGTCATCATGCTGTTCTGCTATGCCTTCTGCCCACACACAGGTGCAATGCATCTTTGGAAGAACTAACAGCTCAGCTCACACACACACATGCATGCAAGCACGTACGTATGCATGCACGTGTGCACGCGTGCACAGACGCACACACGCACGCACACAAGCACACCAATTATACAGGCTATAGATAGCTATATGTTGACACACTTCATTATCATTGCTCGTTTCTATGGAAACCAGTGCTATCCATCCCTACCATTACCCCCATAGCGGAGTGGATTATAGTGATTATAGTGTAAGAACATCCCTAGGATAACTGTCAAATAATGAGGCAGATGAGGAGTCTTACCTTCTCTCAAGCCTGGGATTTAGCACCAAGTGCTTCCTTTCTTGCTGTGTGTTTTCCAGCTCAGGCACAATAATGTGAGGGTAAATAGGCTGTGTTGGTATTCCAGGTAAACAAAATTACTCAGCGGTTTCCTTCAGGTGGTTGAATGTTGCACGGAGCATTTATTTGCAAGAGTTTGATTTCACGGGGCTACTTACTTTTGTGAAGCATAGGATTTAAATACAGAGGAGAAGCAGCACATATGACCAAATGCAGCAAATTAGAACGACCCATGCCAATGAAATGTCACAGAGTGTGTGTGTGTGTGGTCCTGGAGACACATATTGTAGTGGGAACTACCGCAGGTGGTTTTGAGTACTTTGCTAGGTGTTTATTTATGTCTGTCTGTGGACAGATTTTATTACCGCTATAGCGTCACAACCATGCAAGAGTCATGGAACTGGTGTGTAGTTGAGATCAAAATGAAAGCAAAATGCCTCAAAATGAGTTTGAAGATGAGTGTGATCCGAGCAATGGCAGCGGAAGAAGGGGGTATAAGTATAAGGACTGGGTCATTGCCTCCCTCACTCTACATCCCTGTCCCGATTTGATGCTGCGGCTGTTGTGATCCCATCATAAGATGTCTTTAGCATCTTTTCTGACACCAGCAATATAAGATTATTTTTTTGTGTTTTTGGCTGGACCGCAGCAAAGCTGGGGGACCAGCCCTATAGATGGGGAAGTCTGTCGCTGACTGATGAGTGATGAAGTTACGCCATTGGTCGAACTATAATAACGTCAGCATGTGTTGGAAAGGCTCTTGGCAAAATGCACAACTGCGCGATTGAGCACATGGGCAGTCAGAAATTAAGAGGCATAAAGAGGGGCACGTTGGAGAAACAGAGTGCAAAGTGGACTTTACTGCATCCAAGTGGAGTCAGTTGTGTGCGTCTCTGATGAACCGTGAGTAAAGCCATTATTAGCCGGTATTTCTGACTGAACGGGACATTTATTGAGCCTTTCACAACATTTTGGTTTATTTAATTAAGGCTGTTTTGCTAATGCTGAGCTAATTTACTCACCATGTAGCTTGTTCATGCTTGTTCAGCTTAGCTACTACTTTCTGGTGAAACTGCTGAATGTGGACAATGTTATTGTTTACTGATAGGTCGCGGTCCAGCCGGTTTCAACCTAGTCTTGTTTAATAAGACTACTCTGGCAGGTGCACAGCAGTGCTTTGAGCTAGATGCTAATGTCAGCATGCTAGCACGCTAACATGCTCACAACCACAATGCTAAAATGCTGATGTTAAGCAAGTATATTGTTCACCATGTTCAACATCTTAGATTAGCTTACTAGCGTGCTAACATTTTCTAATTGGCACTAAACACAAAGGACAGCTCTACAGCCACGCCACTAGCACGACTGAAAATGTTTTTAATCCATATTTGAGACATCTGGAAAAACACATTTTTAAAATAACCTTCAACTAAATAATATAGCCGTCTCTAGCTGTGTCCATTAAAGGTTGTATGAGGTAGTACTGTGTGTTTCAAGATTCTGTTGAGAAGTTGTTTTTTTTCAATCCCTTGATGGCTTTCACCCCACTGTGTAGCAATTAGCCTCCCAGCAGTGGCAAATGTATTTAAGTCCAGAGAACAAAGACACCAACGGGCCGCGCTGTACACATCATTCAAGACATTTGAACAAGGTTCTATTAATTTGAAATATTTCAGCTGATAGACTCATATTCTGACCTCACAGAAGCCCTTCATGTTTACACTAGATGTATTTGTTGCTTTGTTGTAATAAAACTGGCATGGAACATCATCTTTTCAGTCACTGTTCTGCTATTTCAGCTGATAGAACTCATATTCTGACCTCACAGAAGCCCTTCATGTTTACATGTATTTGTTGCTTTGTTGTTATAAAACTGGCATGAA
>JAOVVB010222084.1:0-10539 GCA_028570985.1 Heterobranchus longifilis
GAGAGAGGGAGAGAAAGAGAGAGGGAGAGAGAGAGAGGGAGAGAGAGAGAGAGAGAGAGAGAGAGAGAGAGAGATGATACGCAGAAAAGGATTCAAACCCGGGCCGCTGCAGGACTCAGTGTACATGGGGCTGCACGCTCTAACCCGGTGAGCTAGAGGCCCCCGAATGAAGGTTTATTTAATGAAGTCAAAAACAACAGGCGACAGGTCCAGTAAACATCTCCTCGGTTTACTACCGACTTCATGTTCCGATATATTCAGATACACACTTCACACGATTGACACAGTAAAAGACGCATTTTGCTCCACGATCGCTGCATCTCCACTGCCTTCCAGCAATGAAAATAAAAGTCTATATTCTAGCAATTTATAATTGGAACAAGAACATTAGTAAACAGAAACCATAACTTTAGCATAGCTCACAAATATTACGCTATAAAGACTGTACAAAAAACAGTGGTGTACACTTAAATAGTATTTGACTTTATGTAATTTGTAATGCAAACTTAAACATTTTTACCAAACATAAATATGAGCTTAAGTGATTCTTAACAGTCGTGGAATTTCAAAATCACAATTTCCAGATCTGGAAAAGTCATGAAATCCTTGTGAAAGTTTTGGAAAAGTCATGGAATTCTGTTGTGTGTGATGAAACTTATTTTTTTAATAGAGTTTGAATCTAATATGTTTGAATAATGTCAGGCAAGTATAGATTTTTATATTTTATGGCTCTCTAATCAGTATAGTAAAGTATACAATACAGTTCTGTTATGAATGGTCATGGAAATATTATTATGGGTCCTTGAAAAGTCTTGAAGTTTTGAAATGTTGTCCATGAAAACGTGTGGGAACCCTGGATAATAAGAGAATGAGAATACAAACAGTGCTGACTGTAATCCAGGTGACTCCTGCAGTCACCCTGACCTTTACTCTCTCTGTGCAGCTTTTGAAAAGAAACAAACAATCCACACATCAAACAAGTGTTATTTCATTATTTTGTGATTATTGTGCTCTGTCATACAACAGGTGGTTCAGATGAAGGACAGGACTGGGAGCTGACAAAGGTTAGTTATCACAAAAAACATTCAATTTTCATGCTTTTGTATTAGAAATATTAACTGTGAAGACCTTTTTCATTGCAATCCCATCGTTTTTGCATCTTGTTTTTCCTGTAGAAACAAACTCGGCAGGAAACATTTTTTCTAAAGAGATTGAATAATAAGTGCGATGAATGTTCTTTATCACATGTTACATAAGGTCATTTTTACCTGTGGGTGTCCATTATAATGCAGAATGTAATATTTTCTCTTTTGTGTGTGTGTTCCAATATTTTTTATAATTATTTCATGCAAAGTAAATCTAGGCACAATAATTACTTATTATCGTACAATAAATGGACATGACCTCAATAATTTTTGCTGACCTTGTTGTGTTTACATGCATCTTTGTTTACATAAGATACACTGGGTGCAGCGCAGAAGCATTTTTGCTAATTTTATTTATTGTTTTGTTTTTTGTTTTTTATTTGATTCATGTTTTATATATTTAGGATATTTTTATATATTTTTTTCCCACATTCCAATTCCAATGTCTGAATATTCTTAAGAATTAAAAAGTGCATTACTCTTTGCATTATGCTAAAATGGTCAATAATTTTGTTTATTGCAATTATTTCTGGGACAATGTATCATCCAGCAATAATAGTTATGGTGACAGGCCAAAGTACATCCCATTTATGGGAAGTAAATAGAACAAAAACCTAACAACAGCCAAAGTTTCCCCTTCACTCACTTCCTGACAAATACTTTTTTTAATAATATTAGTTTTTACAGCTTGTAATAATCAGTGCAAGCATTATGTATGTAGGATGGACGGTGGATGAAGAGTCGAGCTGCTGCTCCAGTCGACTGTCTCTTTTAGTTTTCTGTCTGTACTTCAGAAGGACGGAGGTGGCTTAAGGATCTCTGGCTTCACTCTACCACACATGAGATTAAATCCTCTGTGATGTGCCGCGGGGCGAAATACCCCGCTGAGTCCTAACAGTGATAAAAAGCTATGTGAAATCCAAAGTGTGGGTACTAAAAACTAGATCACACAACCTCATCTAAGATGTGTGCATCTGGAGGAAAATTGACACTTTTAATACGTGTCAGCTTTAATTTCTGGAACTGCTGTATGACATTTTTATTATGTTTTCGGCTTGTCCGTCCCATATATATCTCAGGAAAGCCTTGAGGGAATTTCATGGAATTTGGCACAAACGTCCACTTGGACTCCACGATGAGCTGGTTAGGTTTTTGTGGTCAAAGGTCAAGGTCACTGTGACCTCAGAAAACACGTTTTTGGCCATAACTCAAGAATGCATGCGCTAATTATGACAAAACTTCACACAAATGTCTAATGGGATAAAATTATGAAGTGGTGACAGTTTATATCCAAAAGGTCAAAGGTCAACTTAACTGTGACATCATACTGTTCTGCAAAAACACTTTTTTGGCCATTATTCAACACTCAGATAATTCAGAAACAGAAGAGGAGACATTTGGTCGGATACTGAATTAGTGACACTAATCTTGAAACTGTGCTGATTGTTTAGATCTTCTGTGCTGCCGGGTTGAAGATTTGTGTGAAGCATCTACGTTTTGCGAGAAAATTCACTTAATCCCTTTTATTAAATTCCTTCAAAGTCTTCTCGACATATATTATGAGAATCTGGGCAGACATGGATGTAAACTGCAACTTAACTGGTTGACGGAGGCATAAAACTGTGAGGCAGTAATTCTAATTTGCTCTCTCTCTTTCTTTGTCTCTCTCTCTCTCTCTCGGGCAGCTGTGGGCAGAAATGTTCTTTTTTTATAATGAAGATTTATTTGTTTCCCTTGCACAAAAGGGAGAATAATTATCGGTATCAGCCCAGAATTTCACAATCAGTGTATCTCTATTTGTGCTGTGTACATTGTATGTGATGACAATTAAAGGTTCTTCTTCTTCTCCCTCCCCCCCCCACACACACACACACACACAGCCCTGTCAGTCGCCCCAGAGTTTCGCTCTGGATGCAGTTGACAGTCTGGTACGCTGTGGCATCCTGATCATGGAAGAAGTAAGATACATTTACACATGTTTCCTCTAAAATGCTACATAATTTAATGCCATACTGTTTTGAAAAAAATATGCTGCCTCCATTCTTTCATTTCATTAAACCTGAAGGATCTGGTCGCCATTTTATCTGCAAATACCTTTTTTTCCCCCAAGTTAGTAGAATAATAGAAACAAAATAAAAAGATCACACTGAGTCAATTAATAAAACAGAAACCATAAACTGACAATAATACGAGCAATTACAGGCAGATAATGATTTTTAAGAGTGATCGTAAGTGTGCAGAGCATGGAATATGGTGTTAGCAATCTATTGTGTAAAATTAGGTGTCAGACGTGAAGTAATTACATTAAACACAAAATGTGAGAGAGTTATCACATACTAACATACTGCCTACTACATACTCCATGTGTATATACTGCATACTACATACTCCATGTGTATATACTGCATACTACATACTCCATGTGTATATTCTGCATACTACATACTCCATGTGTATATTCTGCATACTGCCTACTAAACGAACGATTAAGCATGACATTCCAACAGACTGTTTACACTGTAGTATGCTGCTCAAGCTGTATCACATGACTGCCAGCCTGTCACAGCCAGCGGCTCTCAGCCTGTCACCGGTCACACACACACACACACACACACACACACACACACACACACACAGCTGCCTCTCACAGCTCCAAACGTGTCACAGAAAATGTCCAAACAGGCATTATTTGAAAGAACTGACCACATATTTGGAATCTAAAAGGTTACTTTCTCGCCTAAAAAAACATTAAAACTTAATAAAGTGACATAGTAACAGCATTTTGGCTCAAAACCTCTGTGTATCGCTATTGAACTGTCTGCAGAAATGCAGTGCATTGTGGGGCAGATGGGTATATGCAGTAAGCTCCTGTCCCATACTCAGAAATTCCTCTGAATGTAGTATACATCTGGGATTTTCTCGCATACACAAAATCCACATACTATTCAGTGTGAACGCACTACATCCTCAATTTCACATCATATTTAGTGTGAATAGTATGTTGTGTTGTGATTTCGAACACAGCCATAGTCTGACGTGCTGCTGTCTGTTTTACCCTCCATCCTTTGTAGATTCCCAAAGACATTCCCATCTGTGATTTCTGGAAAAGGGAGGGTGCTCTGACCTGGACCGCCACTGACGACCCCTATCACAGCGACTCTGACTGCGACATGGAGGACCAGGACCTGCGTTCCTACAAGGTACTGAAGAGCACTGCTTCACATGAAGCACCAGAGATTATTTGAACGTAAAAAAGATGACTGCCTACAGGGCACGTACAAAAATACCAGAAACACCACATGAAAAAGAACTTTGAAGTAACTTAATCTCCATTACAAAAGCACCTACACAGTTGAGTCACGTAAATTGAATGCCAATTAGCAGTGTGTGTCATCTTTAAAAGGATGCCTGACTTTCATGACTGTTATATGTGATTTTTCAAAGCAACACAAGGATGCTAACAACTTCCAAGCCAGCGCTCAAAGTGCACTCTGCGGTGCCTCAAGAGTCCGTACCTGTGAAAATCAAGAGAGAGCAACAATCAAAGCACGCTGACATGGTTAGACATACACAGCTTATAGATGATGCACTTTTTTTTTCTTCCAAAATTGCATTTTCAAAAAATGGATGGACGTGCACGCGGTTCTGTTCATGCTTATCAGGGTCCGCGTCGATCCACACTCCATTCCAGTTGGTGGCGGTTGGTCATCTTTGTATTTCTTTTAAAGACGAATTATATAAACATGAGTAACAGAGGATCTCCAGTCCTCAAACAACCTCTCTTCAAAACAAGCATCCGTTTTGTTATGATCGTCTTATTTTCTTCTTCTCTTTTCTTCATCTTCTTCTTGGCAAACCAGCTAGTGGTGCATACAGAGTCGTGACCTGGATGTAACCCCAGTTCTACGAGTGCAGAGCTCTCTGCATACAGAAACCACAGATGAGATTGCTATGCGCGCGGGGCACGCGGTCACCTTTTTCGGGCAGCAGGAAAAACTTTTTCGGTTTTCATGGGTGACGACGATGTTTATGTCAGAAAGTATATAAAAAGTATAAATTGGCCTTTACAGTGACAACTTACAGGACAAACATGTATGTACAAGGCAATGCAAGTTTATATGTAGAACAGCTTTTAGCAACAAGGCAGTTCAGTGTGCTTTACATGAGGCAGATGTGTGTGTGTGTGTGTGTGTGTGTGCTCAGATTTGTTCCAGAGCAACATGTGAGCAGAGTCACACTGCCACACTGAAAATGCATATTGCTGCAATGAATGGTTAAAACTTTGATGTTCTGACTGAAGTTGACATCAGGGTCCTGGTCCACGTGTCCTGGAAGATTGCAAAGTCAGTATGACGCGTAGACTTTCTTTGATCATGAGCTCAGTGTAACTGTACGATTCTCTGGTTTATCAGTGAAGTGTATCAGCTGCACTGCAGACCGGGAGTCTCTGAACTTGGTCTACGTGTGGTGTATGAAATGTCTGTATCCTCGCTGCGCTGCATAATCTGATAATCTGGTCGCGGGTCACATCTCTCGCCCAGGCGCCGTCTCACTCCCTCTTCTTCTGAAGGTCAAGGTCAAGGTTTCTTTTTTTTTCTTTTTTTTCCTGTGACAGCAAAACGTTACCAGCGGAAACACTGGGTGTTTTTGCATCTTCAGTAACATCTGCTGCCTTATGTTCGAAACACAGCTCCCCTCAGTCACCGGAGCACCTTTGCTATAACTGGTGACGTGTAGTCAGTCAGAGTGAGACAGAGTGGTGACTACTGACAGAGAGAGGCTGGCTCTATACGCTGTAGAGGGAAATATGTCAGAATTCAACAGATTTTCATGGTAAAAAACAGAAAATGGAAACCCTGCTTGACATACAAATGGAAAAAAAGCAGTAGTCGACTCCACACACTAAATATTGCAAGCTCTTCAAAAAGTATAAGCTATTGAGCAAACACCCATCATCCCAAAACAATATAGTATGTCCATTAAAAACATGTAATTGTCCTACAATAGGCTGTGGGATAGACACACATTCAATTCCATTTGAATCAAACTAATTGAAGATGTGGACACAGGCCAGATTATTGTATTGTATTTAGTGTTTTTCTGAACACAGTAGATGGAACGATGTGCGTCGTGATCTCTCTCTGCTGAAGATGTTTTTCTGAAGAAGGCCTTGAAGGTTGAAACACTGCATCATTTAACATTTTTTGAGAGCTTGGGAGTGTCTATTATCTATTCTTTTTGTTTGTTTTGTATGCTGTATTTGTACTTCACCCAGCTGGGGTTGGATATGCACACTATCACCGTCCTTGCTTTCTTGGGATACAGCCATTATTTGACATTATCAGAAAAACTGGCCACAGTTGAGTTTACAGAATACATCCAAATAAGTTCTTATGACTACCTGCGCCGCAAGGAAGTTGACTTACTTTGCCCAGTAAAACCACCACCACCTCCACACTGGTATATAATCCTCTCTCTGGCTTCAGCTTTGTCCACTGAGGAAGAGCCTCATCAGTGTTTATACAGCTTTTCTCTAATCTTTTGACTTTCGGTGCTTCTGCTCCGCTGCCCTCAGCTCAGGACAGAAAACACCTCCATACCAAAAGAATTCCCCGACCACCTCCTCTCCTGCCTGCTATCACTTCGCCTGACTAAATTCACTTCAGGTGCTCTCACAAAGCACACGGGCAGCGATGCAAGTTAAATTGCTATTCGAACTTATTCTCAAGGAAAATCCTGGTCTTGTGAGGGCTCAAAGTTTAGAGATGAATGACTGTACATGCAGAACTTTGTTTTTCCAAAGGCACTTACATTTTTTATTAGTTATTGTGTTAAGGTATTCATTTTAAAGCTTGTGCAAACTGAGGAGGAATATATTCCCCCAGGTGGCAAGAATGTATATGGTTGTGTACATACTCTAGAATTAAAATTTATCAGGGCGCACTGGTGGCTCAGTGGTAGAGCGTGCGGCCCATACACAAAGGCTAAAGTCCTTGCCGCAGCAACTCCCGCCCGTGGCCCTTTGCTGCATGTCGTCCCCTCTCTCTCTCTCTCTCTCACCCCTTTTCTGTCAATCTTCAGCTGTGCTATCAATAAAAGGCAAAAAGCCAAAAAAAACCAACAAAAAAAGTAAATGTATGACCTACAAACTTCTGTAAACCTCTGCGTGCCCTGGTAGATCATGTGGCCCATGTACAAGAGTCCTTCCTGCAGTGGCCTGGGGTTCAAATCTGACCCACAGTCCTTTGCTGCATGTTGTCCCCTCTCTCTCTCCTCCTTTCCTTCAGCTGTATCTATCATAAAGGCAAAAAGCTCCAAAACATAATATTTAAAAAAAATTTCTAATTAGCTGATATCGGCCAGTATATTAGTGTTTCTATCTTTACCACCATATTCTTTTGGGGCCACTTTGTGTGATTTATTTTTAAAAAAAATCTAATCTAAACATTATGCTGCAAGGGCATTTTGTCCACTTGCACATTCAGTCTATGAGTAATTTTTTGCCAAGCAGCCTCTCTGGCCTAATGTGTTTTTTACTCCTTTTTACTCAGTTGCTCCGACTGCTCTCTCTTTTCTGTCTGTTCATTTTAAAGTTCTGCTGTGTGTTGACGCCTCTAAGTGCTGCGCATTCACATCGTGATTCTTTAAACACTGATTGAATTAGCCTAATTGACTAAAATGAAAAGAATTGGATGAGCTCCATTCAAAATGTCATGCAGAATTAAATATCGCTTTGGTATGAAATCTGTATTTTTAAGCACAAGGCCGTTCTGTGCAATGACGAGAATGGCCTGATAATTAAACCCATAATACTGTGTACCAGTGTGCTGTACTGGTGTGAACATCCATCCATTGAGAGACTGAACATTTCATAATGGCTTTGTGTGACTCTGTAATGACCAGTTTTACAGGACCAGCTTCACTCTACAAAATAAACTCCATATGTTTCCATACTATGTGATTATAATGGCCCCATACACACTGTTAAACTATTTGTGAAGGGATTTAATGAAGCCCCAGTTCCATGACCTCCCTCATTACCAGATGAATTCATGAATAAAATGTTTTTCTGCACAGAGACCTCAAACCCATCCAACACAACCCTGAATCTGAGCCGCCCTTATTACCCAACAACAACAGCGCCTCTCCTCACGAACGCTCTGAATGGGAGCAAATCCCTGTAATGTTGAGGGGTCCACTTACTTTTGGCCATGTAATGCACACAGATTTTAGGTCTTCAAGGTGCAAGGTTCAATTTATTCATCCATAAAATCCTGGAAATTACAGTTCTCCCGTCCTAATAAACCATCACTGATTACAGGACATCAGAAATCAATACAAAACAACATAAAAACTATTTTCTACAATAAAAACTGTTATAAAAAGAGAGGTGGGGTGAGGGTCATTCCAGCATAAATACTAGGATTAAAATTAGAATTTTTTTTAAAAAATAAGAGTGCTTGTCCTTCTTACACATTTGTGGTTATACTGTTGTATTCCTGTGGTATAAAATAATTACAATAATTAATTAAGGAAATAAAATATGAAAATGCTCTGAAGGTCTTCTGGAGTGAGTCTATTGGGACTTTCTTGATTTTTATATTTTGTAGGTGTTTCAGTTATTTTGTCCATCCCTTCCACTAAAAACTTTAATGTTTTACAGCATGAAACCGTAATGAAAGATTGTGCTGCTCCAGCACAGTGTTCCTTTATAACATTGTGCCTATAGACAGGAAAAATAATTATTTTTTTAAAATCAATTCTTTATATACAGTATATGACTGTGCCTCTGTATTGCAGCTGTATGTCTTTCTGCAGCCGACAGACCAACTGACATCGACTTCTCACTGTGTGCTCAATGTAGCGGAAAAATGCTGTTTCATTCCTGCTCTCCCCCTCCGTCCTCATTTTGCCATTTCTGACTCGTGCTTCCGTCTCTGTCTACTTTTGTAGATCAGCCAGCCGAGTCAGTGTCCAGAGATGCTGTTCTTCCTCTGCAATATGCTCGCTGGTCACCTGAGGGCGCTGTGCTGGACGACCACTGGCCTGGACCTTCTGCACACGCCTCTGCCACGTATGTATCGGTGTTCATCTTTGATTGCTGTTGGGGGGAGTAACACATATAACTGGTTACAACATGTTTTTTGTGGTAACGAATTAACTAATAGATGTCACCATGAAACAACCCCAGTTAATGACTTGCATTAAGACAATTATTTTTTGTATTACAAGTTTTCTGAAATGTTATGTTTAAACATGCAAATGAGGCATTATATTATGAAATATGTTCTAATTTGCATACATTTCCAGAACAGAAACATCAGATAAAGCCAGGTTCAAAATTCTTGTTTCAATTTGTTGACATATTAGAGTCAAAGGTTTTTACAGAGGGAGTTTGGGGTATCTCTTTTTATCACTCCATACATCAGAAAATACTGTCAACAGCCATAAATAAATCAATTTTAGGAATAAAATAATAAATCAGGCTATGAATGATATATGAACAAACCCCTCAGAATATAGATATGAATAAAACTGGAATGTTTGATGTATGTAAGTGATACTGAATTGGAGATTTCTGCCTCAGAGTTTGAGAAAAAAAAACTCATTTTGAGAAACCAGCCTTGAAAGATATGTATTGTAAAATTACATACTTTTTGCCAGACACTGCAGGTGATTAGGGTACAAAAATGTAACTAATAGATATCACCATGAAACTTCAGACAATTATTACTTTTCTAAAATGTTTAAATATGCAAATGAGGTATTACAGTATCTAATGCTAACTTTGGGTGAATTTAGGAGAAATCTACATTCACAAATAGACAAAGGGCAGTAAAATAAACACCTAAATGAGTATTTTGGATTTTTTTCTTTGCACTAGTCTGAAAGAAAAATCAAAAAATTGACCCGTGCATGAAAAAAACAATGTTTTTGCCTGCAGTGCCTCGCCTTAAAAAAGTATTGCACCACCTTTTTCAAAGCAAACAACCAGAATAGCTCATAAATGAATTCCACATGAAGTCAAAATGAAGCTGATGCTGTTCTTCATGTCTTTGATATTTATGTTTCACCCTCAGCCATTTGCAGTGACCCACTAGTCATAAATATACTACATGACAGCATGTGACTGAACCATGAAAAACTCCACATATATATATGTGTATATATATATATATTTATTGATTGATTTATTTTTCATGTGTTTCCTGCTGCAGAAGCAGAGTTTGTGGCTCATATACACTCCCATCTGTGTGACACAGCAAATAAGAAGAAACAGCACTATGGTGAGCTCAACCTGACATCTCCTCCCAGGAACACACACTCACACAAACACACACACACACACACACACACACACACACACACACACACACACACACACACACACACA
>JAOVVB010222123.1:0-10538 GCA_028570985.1 Heterobranchus longifilis
AAGGATATATATATATATATATATACCATATTCTTAAAGAAAGAATACTTTTCTAATTCAACAAAACTGCACACATTATAAGACATTAACCTGAGCGCAATCTGAGACCCAAATGTCTGACTTTGAGTTTTGGGGACCTTCATGCAGTTCTTGTTTTTTGAGCGAGCAGCTAGCAGCCATTTCTTAAGGCACTCCAGCATCAGCTTACCCTCTCAGCCATAGTGCCTGCTGCTACGTTAGACCTGTATATTTTTCTTTACAGCATCACATTTTTTACATTTTTGACTATTTCTTGTGTCCAAGGATGACAAACCGTCTCTAGATGCACTGTAATGTTAACAAGGGAGAAGCAAACTGTGCTTGTTGTTTCTTTTAAAAGCTCAATTCCATAAATTGTAGTCATAGCAAAAAGACAACGGTAGTTTTGCTGTCTATGAAAAGTGCATGTGTTTGAATGTGCTGGTGTCGAGAGATTTTATCATCAAAAATGTTTTAGCAAACTTAGAAGAACTTGCTAGTTGCATGCTCGTTAGTGAGCATGCTTAGCACAGTGAACACATGTTGATAACATGTGTGGGGCAGTAGAAAACTACAGTACAGACACACAAAGTGGAACCGCTGTCTCTCAGAACGTTATGCAACATTTTAAAAAGCTTGGAAAATCAACAGAAGAGTGAGCAGGGCCAAACAATATTTGCTTTCATATAATCTATTTCCTTGGTTACCTGGTCACTTGAAAACTCTTTATTGTATGGGGTTTGACTGACATTCAGCACTAGCCTTTATGAAAATAATTGGATTTTAAGAGGGGACATTGTATGTTGGTCTGCCTTGTGTGGCAGAAACCGAAAACGGACAAGAGAGGCAGCACAGTCGCCAGAATAAAATGTTGGCATTGTACATTTCTGCAAACTATAGATATGTTGAATATTGACATTTCTGAACCGCTGCAACTAGAGCTGGGCGATATGGCCTAAAAATAAAATCTCAGATTTTTTTTTTTACACCCCACTTGATTTACGATTTCAATCGATTTTTTTCTCTTTAAAACAAACTACAAAAGACAAAGGAGTTGTCTTTGTATTTTAACAATAAAAATGATTAACAAAGCTCAATAAAGTGCCAGCCACTTCACTTTGTGTGTCAGTGTCCAAACATCACCGCACCAACCCATCTGCATGGGTTGCCGTGGTAACGAGATTGGTCTGGCTATGTGTGACTTTCCAAAGCTAAAGCAGAGCTACCAAACAGCTTGAGGGAGCCGGGGAGGAGAGCAGGCTGGTGGGCGGATGTCAGCTTTGTGCAGCAGAGCACGGAATAAACACGCATCAGCGACGCAACGTTGCTGTTAACTATGGGAGCACATGGGGTTCTGTTCCGTCATTACACAAATCGATTTTCATTTTTAGACATCGTCCTAAACCATAAATTTGAATCAATTGATAAAATCGATTTATCGCCCAGCACTACATGCAAACTGTTGTCATTCCTTACTCGTCACATGCCGATGCTTCGTCAGGGCCCCTTGGTGCCACTTTTTGACGCACTGTGTGGCGCTACGCGTCAAACTATGGCGCTCCACATGGTTAACATTGTGAATTCAAACAAAAACCACCTGGTTAGGTTTAGGCAAGAAAAGTACTTGGTTAGGTTGAGGAAAAGATCATAGATTGGATTCAAATAAGTACGTTTGTTAAGTTTCACTTCCACACAGGACACGGACGGGACAGGGACCTGGGTGAAGGTCTGGTGTCTGTTTGACCCAGCCGTCACCTGACTACTGAAGCACTTGCTCTGAGCATCTACTATTGACACGAATGGTTTGACATTGGAGTACGTTGAAAGCCCGACGCGTCTCATACAGACACTGATGGGTGCCAAATACATTTCATATCAACTTATCTGTGGTTTGCAGAAACATACAATGCCAACATCTTTTTCTGCCGACTGAGCTGAGAGAGGAGGCTGTCGGTAACTCGGTCGTTGGTTCTTCAGTGAGATCCTATTTCTCGGATCATCTCCACATGCTGCTGGTAAAATATTGAGTTGGTTCTTGGGGAAGCCTTCCCACTGAGCTTGGCTGGGGTATTTTTAGACTCCAGTCTCTAAGTGGAGGTCTAAGAAACAACACTTATGGGGGAGACACTCCCTTCTCACAACTGATCCCCCACCCTTTCCATTTCCCATTTCTCCATTTCTCTTCTCCTCTTGCTTCCATCTGTCTCTGGATTGGCTTGTCCGATCCCTTCAAGGATTGCTTAAAGTTTATCTCTGAGGATAAATGTAAGAATGGTGTTTTGTGTTTCCTCAGTCATGTGGCCTAAATACAGTGTCTGCATCATTGAAGGCTTCATGAAGTGTTTTATATATGAAGGCTTAATGTCTCCATGCTGACAGCTAACTGATTCCTCCCAGGTGTTTCTATCTCTGCTTCCATATGTGTGCATAGGGAAGCATCGCTCCATCCTTCTGTTTTCTTGTTGAAGTGGAACTATGGCAGCCTTGTATGCACATTCGCAAGGGCCCCCGCAGAATAATTCATTTGATGCTTTGATAAGCGATAATGGACCCAGTAAGGTATAATTCATATGCCCCAGATCTCTTTAGAGAGTCTATGGCTTCCACAAAGTGTCCCACTACCTCCCTGAGTACCCCCCTCTTTCAAGACGCTTGTCTGGTTGAAGAGGGCCTATTTATTATTTAAATCCTTCCATAATTCATCCATTCCCCACCGATACACCCTCCGTTGCTCAGTCCTCATCTAGTGCAAATTAGCATGAGCTCTGTGTCTGTATGTCTGAAAACAGGACAGAGAAAGTAAGCAAGCAGAACAAGATAGCGGCAGCTCAGTCCGATGGAGACGGCTCAGTGCTTATTTCCACAGTCCTCCGTGTGATGAGATGCTGTGTGACATATTGAGTCTAATTTGTAGCCTAAAGAAGCAAACAGCTGTGGCCTATTTTGTTTAGCTGTTGTTCGGGTGATGTCACCATTTCTGCCTCGTAAGGCTGCCTCGCTCTCGGCGCTCGGTGTGAGGATGTCAGGAGCATTTTGCTAAGCTGCTGACGAGGAGGGCAGGGGTTGTGTAGCCTTTAGAATAATCAGATATGTCAACCGAGGCTGTTGTGTGCAGTTTTTGAGACATCTATTAACCAGTGTTAAATATTCACCCATGCCCTGTTTCTATATTTGACATGACTTTTTTTTTTAATATATAATGAATGATGGTTTAATGGGCATTGTGTTTTGTCCCCTGTTGTATGAGGTCATCCCGTTATAACCTATTTTAAAATGTTGGTCCACCCAAATCACAAAGACATATTTTTCTTACTTACTCCAGTCGTATCTAGCCATGCCGGGTAATGAGATTTGTTTTTATTAAAGAAATATGGAAGCTGGTGACAGTGTATTCTGCAGAGTATTCAGAGTAACTGGGACTTTGCTGTTGAAACCAACCTGCGAACCAATAAAATGCAAGTGAATGGAACTGCATTTCTGGTGTTTGTGGAATTGAAATTAAAACTATCATACACAAAACATGTTTGTAGTTTGACAACAAAAAAACAAAACAAAACACCATGAAAAAAAATAAAGCTCAACCTGCAAAGCAAACTAATCTGTGAAATGACACATGTCCCATCCATCCACCCAAATCTATTCCCATGAGTTCAGGTTAACACAATCTTGTTTGTTGTGACTCAGAAACATTGTTACAGTGCGTTCACACCAACCACGTTTTGCGCAAATTGCGTAGCATGTTACATACAAAGTCAATGCAAAGAGTGACGTGAAGGATGCCATGCAAAATCTGCATGACGCCCTGTTGCGAAAGTCTATCAGCCTTGAGATTTCTGGATCAGAAAACAAGCATTTTAAAAGTTGTTTACTTGTTGTCTCGTGGACAGACGTGGCAATTCAGACTTTTTACAAATCCTTATCATAATATATTTATTTCAGCATACTTTTGATCTGTGTATTGCAATTATATCACGACAAAACCTGTTTCTTTTGGGTTCATACCGCTGTAGTAGCAGCATGCCCTGAACTCCATTCAGAAAACAAACATTTAAAATGTAGTTTACTTGTCGTCCTGCAGAAAGACATGACAAAACATGAATTCTGATTTTTTACAAATCTTCATCATGCTGTGGTCATTTCTGCATACGTTTTGGTGCCTACAGCTCTGCACCGACGGGAGTACGCGAGTAACGCAAATAAACACAAATGATCCCAATATGATGCAGCGATCATATTGAGTGAGTAATGCGATGCAGATTCAGTCTGAACGCACGTTATACAGCAGATAACTTCAATGTACATGCTCCCATTCCAGATAAGACTTCCAAAGTACAAACAAATAATGTGATATTTGTAAAAACAAATGTATATTTCAGACTGTTGTAAATGAACTCTGGAACACTGTTCTGTACCCGACACCATTACCTGTTCCTTCCTGCAGCGCAGGTCTCAGCACGTCTGGCCGAGTGGCCCGACTTAACACACAGACATAACATAAAGCTCGAGCCTCGCTGCTTAAATATGTCCCGACATTCCATCTCTATTGATCATGTGTATTGATAAGGCTTTTCTTTTCTGTTTCCACAGATGCAATCAATGAAAGTAATCTAGGTAAGTGGAAGACTCTTTTTTTTTGATCTTATGAAGTGTACTTTGATGATTTGTTAAGAGAACAACTACATCGTTAATTGATTGAAATGCTGTAGTCTGATGTTTCTCTTCTCAAACTGATCTCAACGACCGGATGTCTCAGTAAACTGTCAAATGGACATACATATTCAGAACCACTGAATTCAATGTCATACTATTACATTACGTTTCAAGTTTATTGGAATTCAGTTCCAAACTAATAACTTGAAATTCAAATGATATTCAGCTATTCAGATTCAGTTTTCCAATGCATTTATTCAAGATAAACTATACAAATTCAAATCATGTAATTCAAATTGTTTTGTGATGAAATTATTCAGGTTGAGCAATTCAAATTCAAATAGAAATTATTCAAAATCTGTTTTTAGCGACCCATATTTCTGCCCATACACACTGCAGTGCCCAGTGGCAAGAGCAAAATAGATGGTGTGGTGCCAGTGCGTTGCATTAGCCTGGTGAGCTGACGGTCTGCAATGGATAAAACAAAACAAAAGTATATGTCCAGGCCTTGGGTTTGGCAGTACCAGTTGGGTTCAGGCTAAAGACTCGACTGTGCACAACTCTAGCACCACTGACAACATTTTTATTTAGTTGTTTTCATGAAAAGGAAATATAATACCCAACGCACAGTAAAGCAGAGAGATTGGTTTAAAACAGATGAGTGAAGTTCAGGTAATTCCATCTCTCTCTGTATTGTCACAACTGCGTACCCATAGGTCGGTATGTGTCTGTGCTGATTATAATGTATGATTAACACAGCGGTGCAGGCTGTGGGCTGCAGCGTGGCGGCTCGTCACATTCCTGCGTTCCACCTACTGCAGGGAGGAATGTTCGTGGACAAACCTGCCTCAGTAATAATTCTGTGTTTGCTGTAATCCTCTTGAAGTGTAAGATGAGTGGGGTTTACTGCATTAGGACATTTCACACAGTGTCAGGTATGGTGAAATACAGTATATTACTTGGAGAGGGAAAATGTAATATCTGGGTGTTATTCTATACGTAACGGTTGCTCTGGTGCAAACTTTTAGGTAATATGTGACATTTTAAGTGACAAGTAATAAAAAAAAAACACCGTATTGATTTTTCGTTATTTACCATAAATGTGTGCCAAATGAAAAAAGGGTTTTCTTGTAATTGCAGGTAGGATATGGGATATCTGTGGCAACAAATCCACAGATGTTAGCAGTTGAAAGCCATAATAAAAACTGACATTATTTAGACTATTTAAATATAACTATTCAACTATAAAAATAACAATTTAAAAACAGGCTGTTTAAATCTTAAGTCATTTTCAGCTGCTTCTGTGCAGGCAGGCAGATTGCTCACAAAGGATATTTGGCATCTGCATCGCAAGAAGCAGCATCAACATGTACAATCTTATTACCAAATTCAGTATCACTGAGTAGCAATTCACTAGCCTGGGAACCAGCTGTATCTGCTGAGCTCATGTTTCATTTGCTCTGGCAGATACGACTGGCCCCTCTCCCGCTCAGATTTCCAGTCGACTAGAACCTGTGCGGACCAATCGCCACCATTTAAATCCAATTTGGGGCGGGTTTAAGGCGATGACTGACAGGAGCATCATGCTAGAATGTAGTTACAGAATAAACAAACACACCAGGCACGTAACTCAGATCAAACTCTCAAACTACACAGTGCTGATCAAATATGAATCCAGATTATTACTGTATTGTCTATTTCTCGCCTAAAATGTTTTCAGAAACACACTTTAATTTACCATTTAGCTGTAATTTGAGAAAGTTTGTGACCAGGCCACCATATTTTTTTTGTTTCAAAACAGACCAAGCATCATCCCAACTTGCATGTGTTGCTCGCTCAGTGCATTGCTCTGATTGGTTGTAGGTCACGTTTCATTGCTCTGATTGGTCGTTGGTCTATCCAGTTGCGTGCAGAAGCATTTTGGTCTGCGCTGTTGATAACGCCCCTTGGAAATTGAAAAAATGAAAAATTCAGTCCAATGCCAGGCTAGCAACTCCCCAGTCGCAAAAAGAAAATCCAACATGATGGTCAATCATATTTAATAATTGATCAGTTGTTGCCAAATGTGATGGCTTCAGGTTCTCAAATGTGACACTTCACTGCTTTCCTTGCTTTCACATTTTAATAGGTTGAATATTTTTGTGTTTTGGACTCTTGTTGAGATAAAACAAGACATTTAATGACCTCACCTTTTGCTCCAGGATATTGTGATGGACATAGTTTTTAGATGTAGCACAAGTGGAATCAGAAGTCAGTGAACTGACTCAGTCTCAGTAATGTTACACAGAAATATCTGTCTAAATGTAGCTAGCATTAGCCACTCTTAGCTACTGGTCCAGCCCGTTCTCATTCCCAACCCATCACATGTAGACGCTTTGTCAGGACTCCTTGCTGTCACTATTGGACGCACTGGTAGCTGTACTAAAAAAATATGCCGCTTGCAGTTTTAAACACGTGGGACACATGGTTTACATGTTTATACAAACAAAACTAACTTGTTTATGTTTAGGCAACAAAACTACTTGGGTAAGTTTAGGAAAAAAAGACCATGGTTTGGATTAAAATAGGTTTGACAGCATTGACTTTTGGTTTTGGTTTCACATGGGACGGCGGTCTCCTGGGTCAAAGTCCTGTGTATGTTTGACCCTTCCACCACTAAACAGACTTTTCCCGCTCTTAATACCACATTACATGACGTCAGGAGCACTTACTCTGAGCGTGAGTTAGTTGAAAGCCTCATAGAGACACTAAAGGGTGTCTTGTGCGTCGGTATCAGACAAAGCATCAGTATTTGATGAAAACGGTCTGACTGGTCATACCGGACTAAGTGAGGCTGTAGCAGAAAAGAGTTGAATGGAAGAAATAGATGGTGCCATGCTCATTACACTTAATTTGCAAGTAGCAAAAACTAGGTCGAATCTTCTTGAATCGTGATCATGGATACTAAATACTTCTTTAGTGTATAGGTTGAGGTAAGACAGAGCCAGTCCTCTTTGTCTCCACACCACGAAACCAGAGCGACTGGCCTCTCCTAGTGTCCCTGCCTCCCTGATTAGAGGTCTCCTCAGGGCGTAATGACAGAATTGTGTTCCTGTCAGTTCCTGCTGCTCAGAGTGGGCTAATAGTCATGTTAGCCCACGCAGCATGTCATTAGCTCTCCACCCGTAGCCCAATGAGGGGCAAGTCTGTCATTTTGAGGCTAAATCACAGGGCGGGCAGGCCGGAGATCACAGTCACACCGGTGCTCTGAAGCTTCGATGTTTCCGCCCACCCTTCCTCGCCGCACTTAATATGCACCGACTTACACATACTATATTAACACGGAGGAATTACTGCGACGTGGGATAGAGGAGGCAAATGGAAGTCAAAGAGGGGAACTCTGATGGGTCGCAGATACAGAGATCATTCCATCAAAATCGTAATTCGAAACACACTGCTCATGTCTGACTGCGATTGGATGATTCATGGTTATCACTCGGATGATTAGCAGGCTTGCGTAGCATCTATCGGAGCTCGGGCTAATCTGCTTTGATTATTAGCCTCTAAGCCTTCCTTCCATGCTGGGCTTGTCGACTACAGAGTGATGAGAAATTACACTCTCCTCATATTTGTATTAATCTATCTGTGCTTACTTGTCAAACTGATAATTGTGTCGCCCATACAGATCGCCCCCTCAACAACGTGTTTGCAGTGTTTCTCTAGCCGCACTCACGCAAACATTCCTTCACTCTGTGTAGTATTACACTGTGTTAATCAATTATACCAGTGTAAATATCCTCTGGATCCACAGTTCACACCTCTCTTACATTCGTTAGGACAGGTTTATCTACAGGGGGTGTCGGGGGGCCCGAGACCCCTTGATTGACACTTGAGGACCCCTGAAAGCCTCTGGGGGGTCTCTGGAAAAAATGTAAAACATTATTTGTCACTGGCAGTTGTCACTAAAATGTCTTTTAAAAGCTTACTATGTCCAGCAGTATTCATTATTCAAACTGCAAAACATGTATTCACAAACATGAATACAGAAACATATCATTGGGGTGTTTCTTCATATATTAAGGCCTTCTTCCATGGGTGACGCTGTTGCAAATGGTCCGCAGTGCAAATGTTGTGTAACGTTACCCTGTACAACCTGAAAAGCAGTGGATTTTTTTCCTGCTTCGACAACAAAGCAAAGTTCATTACTTGCTAACTTTGGATTCACTTCGAAAAAAAGCGGAATCAGAATAACAACGAAAACGTAGCGGAGATGTGGGTGGTGATGTGTGTGTAAACTGTGTGTAGTACAGTTGATTGCCTTGGCTTGCATCCATGACTTTGTGCATGAAGTCTGTGTACCGGCAGGTTTTCATCAGACACGAAACTGTGTCGAGCAGTAGCCTGGCTGTTTCAATCAGAAGCGTATTTCTCTGCGCCGGTCCACGAGCCCCTCTGCTGTTTACTAACCACACGTGGAGCTGATCTGTGTGTGTGTCCGTGTACAGGCTGTGAGTTTGTGTGGCATATTTGATCATTTATCACCATCAGATGATGATGATTGATAATAGATTATCAGTGTTTTCATGCCGGATTTGCTCGCGGCATGCAGAAAAAATAGACCAGACGCCGAAATGATGGCTCCAGATTGCGAGCCCTCTGTGCACCTCTGTGGCGCGTGCCGTGTAAACGACACAACTACTTAACGTGGGCGCCGAATTCGCTTTGCAGCAAATCGCGGCGGTTCTGCGCTCGATGAAAACCAGGCCTAAGACTTCAGCACGACACTGGAGCACTCGGACCCCCCCCCCTGATTGCCGACTGGTATTTTGCACACTGTTTATAAGGGTCTGCAGACCCACTTTAAATCCAAAGTCCAAAGTTAGCATATTAATCTAACCTTCAAACAAAATCAAAGTAATTATCCACGCTTCATGTTTCAGCCACCCCAGAACTATTAGATGAAATGCACAGATAATCAGTGTGGACACAGTGACAACAGCTACAAGTAGAAATCTCCTCTCCACTGAAATTAGTTTCAGGTGTTCAGTTTCTCACCCTGAGGGACGCTGGCCTGGCCGGCCTCCTTCTGGCTCCTCTGCTTTGTGGTGTTCCACCCAATTAAATCCGAAATACGTCTGTTTGCGATTTCTCTACATATGTTGATGTTGAAAATACAAGACTCTTACAGACAGTGAAATCTTTTCAGAGTGGAATACAGTAAGTCCTGGTCAGGCTTTGGCATGAAAATCAGCAGCCTGTATGAAGCATCTGTTACATGTATGCATGCCATATCGCTATCATTTTACCCTGTTTCTCCGCACAATAAAAACTTCTGCACATTTTACAGCTTATTGGTCACAGTGGGCTTTTAATACCAAACCGCAACTTGCCCTGCAGCTGAAACTTCATGGGAAATAAGCTGAGCACGATATATTTAACAAATTTACTGGCCTGTGGCTCCATAAGTAGATAAGAAGTGGATCCGTTTTTGATCCACGTGAGCCAGATCTTAGCAAAGCTGTGGGTCGATCCTTGAGTCAGAGGGACGAGCTGGTAATTATGAGCGAGCGTGACCATGTTATACAATGCACGCGCATCTTTACTCAGCGCCATGACCTTCTCCGCTGAGATTTGCGTCTGCCTTACTTTGCCCTTTAGTGGGGCATGTTGTGTAAGCGAAGGGGCACAACGTGAATAACATTGGTATTTGCGCAACAGCCTGTGCTGAGTGGAGAGCTAACTGGAGCAGGAGAATGGCGCTGTTCGGCGAGGTTCACGGCTGTTATTCCTACAGGCCATGAGCGTGAAAGGAGCTAATGCCATCTGACAGTTCTGGAGCAAGAAGAGGAGGGCTGGACAGAAAAGGAGGAGAGAGAGAAGAGAGCAGGGGG
>JAOVVB010222151.1:0-10537 GCA_028570985.1 Heterobranchus longifilis
AGGGTAATATCGTGAATCACTATTATTTTGACATGATAGTGACATGAAAATGTCATCGTCCCATGCCGAGTCTGGTATATACTCACCCTCTGTCTGAAACGCTCTGTTTTAGCGCCTGTCTCTTTAAGAACCCTTTCCGCTCTGATTGGTCAGCGTTTCCAGGTCTTACGCATCTACTCTTTCAGCGTTTCTGCTCCGTCATTGCAGCCAGGGAATGACTGTAACGGCACTGTGGCAGCACTTTCTACATATATATAGTATGGTTGTGATATCACAACCTTACAGAAGTCTTGACGGCTCGTTTAAAGGCACAGTTTCTGAATACAGGCTGTGTGCATTTATCTGTGGATTGAGCATTTTGATACTTTCACTGTATTTATATAGCACCTAGAACTGCTTTATAATAAAAAAGACATGGAAATCTCATGTTTACAATATGGGACTTTTTTTAAAGAAGCTAAACTGTGTCTTTTGACTTGGGATGAGCTGACAGTCAGTCAGTATATTGTGTCTTCATAAAGCTCTCTCCTGATGAGTCTGGAGCTTCCATTGTCATGTCACCGTATTTATTTGATCGGAGAGCAGCTGTAAGTCCACCTGATGGTAAATGTAACAGAGCACCGCCTCCCAGAGAGATGAGGTTATAGGTGTCACGGTTACCAAAACAGGAAGTGGTGCGATTGTTGTCTCAGCAAAAAAACTGAGAGGAAGAATGGGATTTCTGTGCAGAACACAAACCAGCTGGCAGGAAACCGCACTTTTATCATTCTTTTAACTTTGATTTCCTTTCAGGGGAAGTGCCCTCTCTCCCCTCTTGCTGGCTCTGGGCTCTTGTGCCCTTCTCGGGCTCTCGGACTATACCCTCTCTGTGTCTCTCTGACGGCGCTCCACGCCATGACAGTGACACATCCAGTACATAACTGCAGCCGTGTCAGAATTGGCCCCAGGGTACAAAGATCATGGGGGTAAAATGTGAAACATTCTCTCATGACAAACGTCGAAGTGTGACTGCGGTGTTGAAAGATTGTTTATCGACGGGGCTAACAAACTGCAGGATGCGTAAAGACAAGAAGACAGAAAACAGCTGGTGGCGCCAGAGGAGAATGTAAATACACGATTCCCCTAAAGATATCTTTCAGTGAAAGCAGGAGGTTGGTTAAATAGAGATTAGAAAAGCTAAAGGACAGATGTAGAATCTGTGTTCTTTCTCCTCCCGGGAACATTAGCCTCCAGGGGACGACTAACGTCTCCAGCTATGTTAAACCCACATAATGTGTTGAACTATTGAATAATCAGCACTGTAACTACCAAAGAGCCATATAGCGAGCTATTTTAGACAATTTAACAGCATGTTTCCAATACCAGAGTTGACAAATGTTCCGCCAGAGGCTTGAGGCAGAGCTGTTCTTAATATGGGATAGAAGCTGCACACAGGAATATTAAACTGGACTTCAGATTATGCTGGATTTTTATTGACTGGGAAATTTGAATTTTACAGAAAGCTACAGGTTATGAACCAGATTCTCTGCAAAGGGAAGGAAAGGCATTTTGGCCTAAATACCAGGGCCAGCTGGGGGAAAAATATCAATAGGATTACAAAGTTACCCACAAGAAAGGCACTTTTTCTGATTAACTCTCGTCATTAGAAACGATGTGTGTCACATCTGTTATTTGGGTCTTCAGCTGGTTAAGTAAGAACAGGTACGTAATGACAGGTGACTGGGCAACAGTGCGAGTGATGTAGCACAAATGGAAGGTACATTTATGGAGGAGAAAAAGCCAACAGTATAACACCAGGGGAGCACTCCGACCTTCCAGATGTGAATGTGGGAAACTACTCTCCTTTTACAAATATTCACTGGGTCACAATAAACACCCACACCCAAAACACTTTAAATTAAGACTCCCTAAAAACTTGGTATTTTGCCTGGGGGCGGAGCCTAAAGCCCTGTTGTGCGTTGTCGCCGGCTCGTCTCGTCACTTCTTGGTTGAGATAGTTAGCTGCCAGCAAAACTCAATTCAATTAATAATTCGATTCCAACAACTTTATTATCCCACTGGGGATAATTAGTTATGAGCGGCTCATACAAAAGCACAACAACATACAAACAGACCAATACACCAAGGAGCTAAAAAATGTGGAATAAAAATCTGTGAATAAATCAATCAATAAATAAATAAAGTGTATATGTTTATGTTGTATTGCAGAGGGGATAAACGATCCTGAATGGCAGGTAGTCTTACAGGCAGGTGAAGAATAACGACGCCCTGATGGCAACAGAACAAGTACATGGTCCCTGTTTTTCAGAGGATTTCTTGATTGCAAAAGGAATTTAAGTCTCTTTGTTTCACTCCGACTGTAACTGCAGCCTAACAAGTTGTTTATTAACCTAAGCATTTCCTGAAATTCAAGATTAAACCAACAGGAGACCTTGCGCCTAACTGTAGCTTCAAACAGAGATGATTTTTGATTTTACGAAGAAACACTTTTTGCTCCTTGAAACGTTACTGTTGGCACGGCTGCAACTGCGACTTCCTGCAGATTTTCACATGACTTTTACCTGACTGCTGAGAAATTCTCAAATTGATCATTATAACGTTGTACTCGGAAATATATACAGCTAAATAGTGTTAAAATATATTGACGTTTAGATGGAATAAATTATATCCAACAACCAAAATCTGCTCAGATCAGAGGGTCTGTATTCTGATTTCAGTATCTTGTATCAATAGATGCTCAAACAGGTTTACAAAGCAGACTGCCAGTTTCCATGTACATAGGTGTGAGACCAAATATACAAATTAATGAAAACATGAAAATTGTATTCTGTATGCCTTCATACTTGGCATCCATCAGATAAACTGATCTCACAGTGTATGTGTGTATTATTCAGTCTGCCTAATTTTCCAGCTTTAGAAATAAAACAAAAAACGATTTTTGTTCTGCATTCTTACAAAGCAACGCAATTATAAAGTTTATCCCACCTGGGCGGAATACCAATTTTTGGGAGTCCCTGTTGTTGCTGGTATCCTTCAAGCATTTTCTTTTTAATGAACTTGTTTATCTTCAATTATAAGCAGAGCATTTTCTCCAATGTTTTATTTGTGTATTTGTGCCCTAAAGACTCCAGAAAATTGTTGTTCATTTTATTCTGCAGCTCAGAATAAAACTCATCAACCTGATTCAATTAAAACTTTAATATTAGAGTTACAAACAGCAGGGCTAAAATACGAGTCAAGCACATAGACAGCGATGAGCAGAGATGCAACACTGAACACTAAATTAGAAACATGCAATGTGTATTTGACATGCACACGCACACACACACACACACACACACTAAACCTAGCCCCTACAACAACAAACTGAAACATTAAAACAAAGCGGTTGCACAATTATCCCAACACGACTGCCAACCAATTTGGAAACGGATCACTGCTCTGTCGAACGCAAACACTGGGAGATTTAAACTCAAATGCGCTTTGTCAAAACAACAACCGCTGGTGTTTGTTATGGTAGACAAAGTGGGCTGCCGTAATGACGAGTCATTAAGTTTATCACCACGACCAAAGGAAAAGCACACATTTTGTCGAGTCACACATTACTGAAAGTGCGATTTGCCTCTGGTGCGACGAGGCCCCTCACTTCTCGGCTGGCCTCAGGTCTCCGTGTTGACACTGTTATGGGAGATTATGGTGACCATTTGTCACAAAGGACAGGCCGCTGCTGAAATTAGCACCACATGAGGTGAGAGATCCATCACAGTTATTGGCAGATGGTCACAGATACAAATCAGATGCATGCAGGAGGAGGTACAGGCAGAAATGTCAGCATCTTTATGCAATCAGCAGAGTACAGTAGCTTCACTGATTCAATTACATGTCAGCACGTCTCACATGGGACACATTTTAGTCTGTGTCAACTCACTGTAAACATTGTGCTAAGTCAGATATCGTCTAATCTAAGTATAAAGCAAGGAATCTCTGTCCGTCTGTCTGTTTATTTATTTGTTTATTTAGTTATTTATTTAGTTAGAGACCATGCAAGTTAATGAACATCTGTACAAAGTATACTATATAAACATGCCAGATTATAGCACTGCTGCTAATTTACATCTGTAGTCCCCAGGCAGGTAGCAGAAAGAAACAAGCAAACATTGACGAACACCATGAAATATGTGCAATATCGCTCCATCAACAATCACTACATTCAAAACACAGTACAGACAACTGCAAGGTACAAAAGTGCACAACAGTATATATGTAAACTGTAGCAAGGTATAAAGTGCAATATCTATGTACAGGGTGCAAATATCAACATGTGTCTGAGCTGTGCACATGCATCAAGAGCCACGGAGTATCATGTTATATAAAAATAAGGATAAGAAACTACATTGTAAAAACAGTCCATAGGCATATGTGTATAGTAGATATTCATTCAATATACTTCACACTTGGCAGGTATATTGCTGGGGACTCAAGGGAGTGCATTGTCAAATTTGGTGCAATTTGGCCAGATGGTGGTGCTATAACAATGAACTTTATGTTTTAGCCTGTAACTTTTGAACCTCAGAAACAAGATTTGTGCGATTTTGAATTGTGTCCAAATCTGTTTTGTTTACTACTCCTCCTACAAATTTTCAGCAATCACCACCAAATTTCCTACAAAACATCTCTGGACCAAGCCAGAAAAAAAACTTTTTTCAGATTTTTGATGTTCCACAGGTTTGCTATAGCTGTGGGCAGTTTGCTCAAATGTTATACTCTTATATTACAAAAATGTCATATCTCCTGAACACTTTATGCTATTGCAACCACATTTGGTGGACATGTGTAGATATGATGCCCGAGTGACCATGACCAATTTAGTGCCATTTGGTCAATAGGTGCCGCTATAACAATTAACTTTATGTTTAGGCCTGTAACTTTTGAACCATAAGTCTCAGAAACAATATTATTATTTTTTTCAATTTTACTCCTACAAAGTTTCAGCAATCATCACCAAATTTGGTACAGATCATCTCTGGACCAAGCCAGAAAAAATTAAAAAAAATTCTGATTTTTGATGTTCCATACAGTTTTGCTATAGCTGGCCCCTCAAAGTTTGCTCAAATGCTGTGGGCAGGGCTTATATTACAAAAAATGTCATATCTACTTAACACTTTGTGCTATTACAACCACATTTGGTGGACATGTGTAGATATGATGTCTGAGTGACCATGACGAATTTAGTGCCATTTGGCCAATAGGTGGCGCTGTAGCAGCAGCATCTAACTATAAAGGAAGGAATCTGTGTATGTATACATGTATGACTGCCCTTTGCATATCTTAAGAACTGTTCATCTGATCGACGTCACACTTGGCGTGTGTATTGCTGAGGACCGAAGGGAGAGCAGTGCCGAGTGTGACGTCGATCGTATGAGCGGTTCCTGAGAACGCTGCAAGCGGCACTTCTAGGAACCAAGTAATCAGCTAGTTCAGAACAGGCACTGCACTAGTTACAGAGATAAGTAGAGGTCTTAAGAAAAAAAAAAGAAATGTTTGAAATTGATGCTATTTATATAAGCACATTCAACAAACACCATAACTATATGAACAAAAGACACATTATCCTGGTGTGATAAAGAAGGCTCTGTATGAGGCTCCATGTGTTTCTGATCAGCACACTGACTGTGATGCTCCTGGCCCAGCTCTTCTTTACAAATGCATACAGAACATTCCATGTTTAAGTGTAGTCATTGGCTTAATGTATGATAAATGTAATTTGTCTTACAGCTGGCCATAAAAGACAAATCTGTATGTCATCACCAGCTTTTTCATCTGAATCTATGCAGCAATGAAAAATATGCAGACGCAGCAGCCTCGTATAAGTTCACTGCTACAGTGGCCTTTAAAGTAAAAGTTCAACATTCTGGGAAATATGCTTAGTAGCTCTCTTGTCGAGAGTTAAATTACATTGATACCGCTGACATCTGTCCATTAAATATAAGAGTCCACAGGCAGCAGCTGGTTAGCTTAGCACAAAGACTGGAAACAAAGGGATATTGCTAGCATGGCTCTAGGACTGGGTGATCAAAAAAAATCAAATATCACAATATGTTTGTCATACATCAATATCAATATTGTGATGATATTGTAGGGTTGACTATTTGCTCTCACAAAATATTCACACAATGAGATTTCTTATAAATAATCAATAATTTGGGTATAATAAGGCAAATAATAAATCAGCTATAAAACATTCTGCTAAGTTCTGAAAATTACATCACTTTACTGTAATGAAGCCTTTAAAACTCACGATATCCAAGATATAAGACTATATCTATAGTCTTATATCACGATATATTGATATAATATCAAGGTATTGCCCATCTCTTAAGCTCACTAATTAACACATTATACACGTTTGTTTAATCTCACTTGTGGCAAAAAAGCATATAAGCATATCTGCTAAAATGTCAAACTGCTTCTTACTTACAATTAGCTCCTACATGAACATTTTCTTCCAAAGTTTGAACAACTTTGGTTATTTCACATGAGAGATTTCTGCATTTTTTTTTTGTTTTGTCTGTGCCTTTCTCGCTTTTTGCTCCAATCAGGATTTAGCAACATTTGAATCAAAATTTGAAACTGCAGTCCTATAATATAGAGCAATTCGTCTAACATAAAGCAAAAGGGTGAAAGCAGAAGTAGTGATGGATGTCATGTCAGCTATTGTTGGCGTTTAAGCTTTTATAAGTATTCTACCCGTTTCGAAATATCTGAAATTTCTGCGAAGAGTAAAAAAATAACACGCTCAGGAAACTATAAGTCTGAAGGACTGAAGCAGGGGAATGCATTGCGACCAGGAATGGGGCATAGTAACTCTCTAGACACACACATAGAACACACACACACACACACACACACACACAGCAGCAGCAGCAGCCACCCCCACATACCCACAAACCTGCATTCCGGCAAAGACATTTTCCATGAGTTAATCTTTCTACGGGGAGACATAGCAAGAAGATGTCATTCAATGCATCATTTTGATGACTCAAATAAGAGGCGGGGCCAACTGTCGAGAGGATCAGTCCACTGAACACAACCAAATCATGAGTGCAAGTGGAAGACATCTTGGACGGGGGCCAACGCGTGGCAGCGAGGGGCATTCTGCTCATAACTGGGGGAGCGACCTCATTTTCCGAATAAAAGCCAGTTTACATAACACCTCTCTCCCCATGACAGGGAGCAGCGGGCAGCTGCTGCCAGGCCTGTGGCTTTCACTCAACTACCGAGAGTTCCCTGAAAAATTATTCTCTCTGCACAGCCACAAACCTCCTCTGTGTGTTTCCAATATTAACATGTTATAACTTAAAAAAGGTCTTAAATTGCAAGTAATGCATAAACACTTTGGTGACCTCAACTATTTAATTGCCTGACTCTTATTCTCTCAGAAACGAGCAATGGAAGGGGATCGGGGGAAACCACAGTGACTAAGGTAACGGATCTGCCACGGTCGAAATCCTGGACTCTCCTTCAGCTGCAAAGCTTTGGCAGAGGTAAGGTGGGTTTAAAGCATTTGATGGAATCTTTTGCTAATAAAATCTTAATTTAAATGTATGTTGTAAAAAATAACCTGACTCACCCAACAGTAATTATACAATTATCACATTTGAACCTCATCAAATAGGGCGCCCCCGTTTGTAGTTCTAAATCCTGGAAATGAGTTCACTTTTTAGCAGTTTAGCAGTTTAGCAGTTCCGGTTTCCTTACTTCAAAGTCAGTGTGTTTTTTTAATGTGTTTTTGTTTAGACGTCTGAAATAAGATCTGTGGTTAACACAAGCTTCAAAGTTTTTCACATTTTGTTCTACAACATAAAATACATCAGTAAATTCCCCGCTGGTGCATTTAGGAGTTTTAACGTGTATTTAAAAAGGCGGTTGCTAACAAGTGTCTAAATGAGACTACAGAGGTTGTCGAGGACGTTAAACGTCACTGTCAGTTTAGTCGTGGCGACGGTGATAGACGGGAGGATTAATGCACAAGCTGACCTAGGCTGCAGCCTAGGGGCCCCACATGTGCAAGGGCCCCAGATTAATTTTCTTTTTTATTATTTGAATTAACTTGGCCACTATTGGCCCATAAAATTAAGCAGCTGAATAAAAGGCAAAGCAGGTGTACAGTACAGTGGCTCAGTAAAGTGTTGGAGGTCTGCGTACAGAGGAACAAACTGTATCAGGCTCTGGATACACAGGCAATACTTGATAGTATCAATTCATTGTTATTTTTGGTCTTTTCATGAGATTTGTTGACAAAAATCAAATACAGAATATAACTGGCCTTATCCTTTAAAGGTCCCATATTGTAAACGTGAGATTTCAGTCTTTTTTCACATTTCGCATCTCGATAAAGATCACAATATAGCATGTTTTCTGATAATTTAATGAATGAATGAATAAATAAATAGTCTATATGAAATAACCATATGGTAAATAGCAAAATGCTAAATTAACATAACAGTTTATAAATTATTATTTGATTGATTATAAAAAAAAAAGAATATTTATTTTCAGCTATACACAGACAAATAGATGTAGTGATGTAAAAAAAAAAAAAACACAATCTTCTATATTCCCTCAAAATATTTCACATCAGCTTTGTTTGAGTTTGTATTTGCTTTTTTGGTGTTTTTATCAATTTAGGCGACATAATTGTGTATTACGATATCTCAATATATGATTTCTTCACGATAGAATTCCATTGAAACACGATAAATTATCATATTAAATTATTGCCCAGACCTAATAAAAGGTGCAGAGCGCAGATGCAGAAGACCCAGAAACGCTGACCAATCAGAGCAGACTGGGCTTTTTCAGGAGGGGGTCTTAAAGAGACAGGTGCTAAAGAGTGAATACAGGGATATTCAGACAGACAGGAGGAGAAAAATAACGTGTTTTTTTAACATTAAAGCATGTAAACATGTTAAAATACAAGTATGAAGCTGAAAATGAGCAGAATATAAAAATGTATTTAAACAAAAGTAGTGAATGCAAAAGTAGAGTCTGCACATTAGATTATGCTCCCATGAAACATCAATTTATTACCACCACGATGAGTTTCAAGCAACCAGCTCTTCTTCAGAGCTGGTTGTATAATCTCGTGTGCGGACTCGACTTTTGCATTAATTTAATATTCTTCTGTCCAGCACCGAGTTTTTTAACCTTTTGGATGTGCGTGCTTTTGTGGACTTCCTTTTAAACAGCAGTAGGACAATCTGTAGCAGCCAAACTGTAGTCTGTTTGTACTTGTACTAAACTGGTAAGTTGGGCTTTTAGTAGCTTTTCATTACACACCAATGATTTCATATTTCATTACGCCTACGAGCACGGGTGGTTTTAGTGATTTGGAGCTCCCAGGCAAAAATGTGGCTCACTTAGCACATGTGGAAAACAACTTTTTATGTGGGAATATCATCCCGCCCTCGAAAAAAATAGTTTAGCAAGGCTGGTGGAAGACTTTGTGATACACGTTATGGCACAGTCCATTGTGATTTACCAGCTCTGCACTAAAACACAACCCGGTGACAGCGCTGTGGAAAACCCCGCCCATCCCATGACACAAGCGTGGAGAGTAAACAGAAACTAAAGGCAGCTCTTTACAGTTAATACAGTCACATTTCACTGAATTCTTCACAAAAGAAGAAGAAGAAGAAGACAGTGTGGTGTAAAATAACACTTCTGCTTTCCAGAAACTGGTTACGCAAGCTTAAGATAAAATGCATGTGTGTCCAACATATTTTAGCAATTTTACATTATGAGAAAATACAGGTGGTGTCAGACTAGTGGTGCAGTAAAATGTGTTTATATCAAACTCTGTTACCTTTATTTGGGCTGCAACGATATTGTAGGGTTGACTATTGGTGCTTTCGCAAAATATTTACACAATGAGATTTTTGATAAATAATCATCAGTAATGTGGATGTATGATGACTAAGTGGGTAAAGGCAAATCATAGAACAGTCTGGTAAGTTCAGAAAAACTTTCAACTGTAATACCGCCTTTAAAACCAGGACAAGACAACACCTGCCTTATTATGATATCGAAAGTAATGATATCTAGTCTCATATCACGATATCAATATATTGCCCAGCCCTTTCTTTGAAAAATAAATAAATAATAATAATTCAGATACATAATGAGATTTTGAAGAGGTCTCTGTATGCGCCTCAACCAACTACAGTCAGGAAAATTGCTCCTTTGCATTTGTGATTTGTGATAGTAGGTGGTGTGTTTATTGAGCTGGACTCACAGACTGGATCTAAAGAACGGACAGAGTGAGAGTGATGTCACCCGGTGGTTTGTTGACTCCCGTTTTGAAGCCACGAGTTTGGAATTTGGCCGTCGCCATGTTGACTTTTTGGAGACAGAAGTTGACCATATTTGGACAAGAAGGCAGCGCTGGGGACGATGACGCTGTCTCGTCCGGTCTCGTCTATGGTATCAATGGCGCTGCTAAGCTAAACCCATGAGCTAACCGCTAAAGAAGGAGGAA
>JAOVVB010222192.1:0-10537 GCA_028570985.1 Heterobranchus longifilis
TTCATCAAAGACAAACTCAACAGATGGAAACAGAAGCTGATGGAGAGGACTGTGGAGGACCAGGACCAGCCAGGAACTCAGATCCAGATACACATTTACAACCAGCTACTGATGACAAAATTGAAGACTCCTTTGTATTTGAGATTGAAGTCAGTTGTGATGAATGGGAGGAGACCAGAGAACCTCAGTCAGTTTTAAACATATAAGTCGTATGATATGTATTACTGGCGCAGTGTTTCCCCTATATGCATTCAACATTTAAGCAGTCTATGTTGTTTTCAATTCAGATCAGTGAAAATTCAGCCCAGGAAATGGAATATAGTCTATGACTTTGTGCAACGTACATATGCTATGTAGGCTATAGATAGGGAGGATATGCTTATTGTATAATCAGCCTGATAAATACACTGACTGACATGCCGGCACCGCATGTTATGTTTACATTGGGCCTGCTTACGGGAATAAAATCCCCAACGGATATGTATATATGGCTATATTAATTTAGTGTATATTGATGTGTGTGTGTGTGTGTGTGTGTGTGTGTGTGTGTGTATATATATATAAATATTTCAGATTTTAATATAATTTGGTTGTTTTGTTTGTAAGTGTCAACTTGTCATGTTTTGTGTTTTGAAGAGTAGCTGATGTTCTGCATCAGCTAATGGGGATCCTAATAAAATCCTAAAATGTTAAAAGTCCTATGTCCGCTGCTAGGTCTGTTTTGAATGTCAGTCAAACTCTGGTGAGAGCTGTGTGGAGGCAATCTCATTTTTTTCAGTATTTCAAGTTCAGAATTCTGTAGTTTAGAAGTATGAGAGGATGTTCAGCTGACTTAGTGTGATGCCTTATTGTTGCATTTTGTAAATCAGTGTTTGAACAGAGATTTCAGATATATGGCCTTAGTTATTATTTCACTTCTGGTTTTGTATTTGCTTTGTATCAGGCATCTATTATAACACTATATTTAAGCCATGTCTAAGAAAAATGTTATTCAACTTAAAAAAAATGTTTTAAAAAAAGTATAGTATATTTTGCATTGTATACCTGTAAGGCACGTAACAACCTGTTGTAATATGCATACCCCACAACATCATTTTCTATTTCAATAAACAACCAAAAGGAACATCTTGTCTGGAGTGCATTCTAACCGATGTGCCCTGGTGGCCACAATTTTTATGAACCAGTCAAATTATACAGTCCTTCCCATTCAACAAAACAGTGAATTTAACGAGAAACTTTCACTTACTTGCACTGCTATATACATACAACCTTCGTGAAAACTCACTAAAATGTATCCAAATATATTCCAAACCATTTAATCGGTCAATGTACAGCATCCTTAAGCATGATTTCAAAGTAGTTACACATTAAATTAAAAATATAATTGGAGGTAAGAGCACTACTACTACGACGACGACTCCTTTTACCAATTACAATAACAATTATGTGTATTAAAACATGTGACCGACTAAAGAATGTCCCACATTTGGTCACAGCTGTATGGTTTCTCTCCAGTGTGAACATGGTGGATTTCTAGTTTACCTTGAGTGGTGAAAGCTGCCCCACATTGGTCACAGCAGTGCCGTTTCTTCCCAGTGTTTCAGTTTCTGAAAAACATGGTATTAGTTCATTACAATACAACTGAGTGATAAGACTGCCAGAAATACTCTAAATCTAATCACCACAATTAAATGAAGCAATAACAATATCCCAACATATCCTGTTATTCTGTGTAATCTAAAGGATAAACTGACATGTTGTTGGAACAATAAACATTTAATGTAAAAATGAATAATGGTTTGTAGTAATAACAAAACAGTAGTTATTCTAGTTTCTCTCAGACCACTTGAATTACAGCATGCTGAAAGGTTATAATGGATTTTTTCCCCCCAATGAGGCCAAAAATAAGCTGCCTACCCAAGCTTTAAATGGGCTGTAATATTAGCTTCCCGTACTCTGAAGAACAGCAGCAGACTCTCACTCTTCAGGGCTCGGGGGTTGGGTTGTGCGTGAAAACAAATTGTACAACAGACCTGTAACGGTTTAATTAAAGCCATTCATTTTTCAAGGATTCTGTTATTCTACAGTACTGAAAAGAAGAAGAAAAGAAGAATGCCCAACAACAATCTGGCAAGAAATGGATGTGGAGCAGGATCTTAAGTAGCAGGGCTGATGGCTTGATTGCAGGCAGCTGTGGTGAGAGAGAGAGTGCACAGAGGCAGAGGGCGGGGAAACACAGGGAAGACAAAAACCAAAACCCAACAGGCACACATCATACACACCTAATAGCTGAGAAAACAAAATCACACTCACACAAGCACACGGGAGTCACCGGGGGCAGGTTGTGACAATTACATTTAATACATACACTTCAACATGATTTGATTATAAAATAAGTAATTATAAGTTGCTTCAATCCAGTATATATTCATATTGAAATATTAGTAGCAATATAAATGTTATTTTTACCATAACTTTTTCAAAATGAGCAAAGATCTCTGCAAAACATCTGCAGGTCTGTGAATGACGGCAGCCATTTTTTATTTTGTATTCAAAGGAGCTCGACTGCCTGCAGTGCACCGATAATCCGACTGCATGTAGGCTATCAGATTGTACAGGTTTTTCAGGAAAGATCATGTGGATGACGTAGAGGTTGCAGAAAGCCATGTATCATATACGATACAAATGGCGTTATAGGGATAGACTTAAGATACTGTTGTATAACTACTTAAAACTACAATTGTGAACTGCATTTCCCTTGTGTGCACAGGTTTGCATTAAGATCTGAGAATACCTTTTTGTGAAGAATTTGCCCTGATGACGGGGTTTTGATCAAAAGCTGTGTGTACTGTGAAAGACATGTTAGTATAACAATGTGTGACAACGTTGTACAGTCATTTTGACAACAGTAAATCCTGAGCTTTCATTCACCATTTGTTTATTGTTTGCACACATTGATATTACAGTATATCACCATTATAATCATATATATATATATATATATAAGACCACAACATGTCAAAAGTAATGGATGAAAGAAAAAAAAATAGGAGTTAAGAAAATAAAATCACTAAGTATAGTATAATCAGCCTGGAAACCAAAACTCCAACAGAAAAATATTGTTCACTGTCACCATGACAACAGTTACAGTACAAAGATCCATAGATTGGGCTGTAATTGATCAGCAGAGTTGAGGAGAGCAGTGTTATAAAATTAAATAAACAGAAATTGTACTTGGTTGATATTACTGTAAAAAATAAACAGATACAGTAAAAAAAAGAAAAAAAGGCTGACATGTAGTCAGATTTATAGAGTGGAGAGAGAATTTGGGTTGTGCATTTTTTCTACATCTGGAATGGTTGATCCTAGTTGTACAATGACGGCAATATTCTTTGTGAATTATAAATTATTAATTGGTCGACTGGATATTGTCGAATTCTGTACTATAGAATAAAAAATTAACAGGAAAATAAACGCAATGAGTTTTCTCAGGAGATCGGTACATTTTAGTGCACTGAGGGAGGATTAGAGCTATGCTAAATTTTAAAAACTTCTAAGGTTAATCTGAGAATCCTGAAATTAAAGACATGATTGAGACTGTCCTCCCCCCCGAAAAACGTCAGTCATATGTACATGCAGCAATCACGACCCATTATGACGTTTTATTGTTGGACAGTGCCCTCTAGTGGCTGTATTAATTATGAAGAGAGTAAAGCAAGAAGTCATAACATAGTATTTAGAACAAGAAAGTGACTTTAGGGCGGGCGGAAGGGTCAAACACAGGAGACCGGTGTTCGTGTCCCATTTGAAACAAAAATTCAACAGCAAGTTATTTTTAACTCAACGTAACAACCGGAAATAGGCCACATTCCCGCGTCACATGCATGATTACGACATTTACGTATGCACAGAAGTGAGTTACTGTAACAAATATACAGATTTTAACCCAAACTGCAATCTTTTTTCTAACCCTAACAAGTTTTTACGTTAACGGCGTGTTTAAAACCACGACTGTACCATTTAGGTATGAGGACAGAAAACACATATATGGGTCGTATTTACTCCTGCCACTAGGGGCGCTAAGGGAGGACTTGTTGGATTTTCAAGAAGTTTTTTAAGTAAGTAAAAGAAACTGACTTTAATCCTCATTTAAATCTCACAATTTTGTATGTAATTTCAAATTTTTTTTTTTTTTTTTACACATTAGAATATCAAGATTAATTGCAAAACTAAAATGTAAATGAAGCTTTAATCCTCATCAATAGTTGTGGATTTCATATTTATGAGGTTACATGATTTCTCAAGCCTGTGATCGTCCATTACAGTGAGAGCTGCGTTCAACAAGCCTTTAGAGTTTGCCCAGGAGCTCCAGTGCTGCCTAACATACAAACGCCAAAGCTTTGTTGAGCTCACCTCGCGTCACTTTAATCTATGGCAGAACGGGCACACTGGCACTTTGATGGCTAATCACAGGATCACTCGGGGGAAACAAATAAGGCACAAGCATGCACACACACTCGCACACACACACATACATATTGCTGTTGTCAAATGAAAAATTTCAGAGGTGTCAATTTTTCATGAGCTAAAAAACTGCCTTGGTTTCATTTATTTTTGTTGTTTTACAATAAGGTTTTGAATGCAGGGCTCGACATTAACTTTTTTGCGGCAAATACATTTTTCACTTGTACAGTCATAAAAGTCACTTGTCCGTGTCAATATTACAAGTTTTAATTAATACATTTATTTAATCAAATTTGAAGTTATTCATCTATACTGAGGTTTTTAAAAAGGGAGCTCCAAAGTTAAAATATCATCAAATAATCATCTTTGACCGGTCTATTATTACCTATTTTCCCTTCAAATTTCTCAAAACGAAACTAACCTACGAAGGAAAGGTTTTTATGAGGTCAAAGATGATTATTTGATTATATTTTAGCCCCCGTTTTTAAATTAAAAAACAGTAGCATAGGGTAACTTTATCATAATTTGATTTCACATAATGTGCAATATAATATTTTTACTTGGTATACCAAATGTGAGAAATTATTGCTGAAATATGGTTCTTTTTTTTTCATCCTTTTTTGGGCGCTCCAAGCACCCGTACCGCAACACCACGAATAAAGTGGTGCAGGGATGACGTATTTTTGCCAACCCTATTTTTTTTTGTTTAGGACTTTTAACTTTAGACAAGTGGACAAGCCTTGACGTGGAGCCCTGGAGTGCATGACCAGAATCGGCAGAATAAAATGTTGGCATTGTACTTTTCTGCAAACCACAGATACGTTGAATCTCTACGTTTCAATACGTATCATATCAACATTTCTAATCGTTGTTCGAGACCAACAAAACTGGGTGTTTTTTTAACCAGAGTACAGGACAATAACTGTTGACTTTTGTTATTTACATTGATTATGTAACTTACATAATTTGCGTAACACGTCCTTATTTTAACCCAAACCACGTATTTTCCTTTGAAATCACAGAACTACGACCGTGGTGAAGCATCATAGTTTGGCACGAAATAATAAAGATTCAATAAAGATTTGGGGGAGAAAAAAATGTGCCATTTATACGCTTTAAACGACTAGGAAACTTTCAAATGTAATATATCCGTGGTTTGCAGAAACATACAATGCCAACATTTATTCTGACGACTGGGTTGCAACCTTATATATATGTTTTCTCATCATGTCAAATAATAAAAATCACCAAAATTAGCATTTACACACAAACACACATCTACACACACCAATAGCATGTCTATTACCACGGTATTGACATGACTGGGAGTTACAACAACAGGTAAACAGTTGAGATTTTTTTTTCTTACTTTCAGCTTCAGTCAAACTAAATCTCTGATCTTTTGGTGCTTTTCAGTCACATCATATTAAGTATCATAGCAACATTACAACACTAACATTTACGTACACTGCTAGCTTTTTGGCCATTGACAAAATGAAAGATTCAATAGCATAGTTTGGCCAGGAGTCTTTACATAAAAGTACAGGAAGGAGACACAACGGATCACGGTCACAAACAGCGAACTCGGTTTTGTTCCTGTGACTTCCTGCCAAATACAGTACAGCATATCATACCTGTTAACAACTTTATAGTCAAAAGTACACTGAGCTGCTTAACTCAAAATATTTGTTTTTATTTTACACAAAATGTAATGCTTTAGATGAGCTGAGTTTGGAAACATATGTGAGGAAAAAAAGGTCTTTAAAGTAAGGCATTAGGGACTAAATAAAGACCAAAATAAGGCTTGAGGATGCACCACAGAGTACAGACAACGATAACTGCAGAAATACTATTTGGCTTGGGAATTACACGTGATTAATACATGAAAGAAAAGAACAATCAAAGCGTGTTGGAAAATGCAGGAAACTGCTAGTATCTGTAAGCTGATTCTATGCATTCTCTTTCTCATCAAAGGTGGTCTATGAGATAAGCCAGAAAAAAATACATTTAAAATTTTAAATAATGCAACAATGATCCAGAATGCACACAGAGGTGATGGTGCTAAAGTCACGGCCAGAATAAATGACAACAAATCGCAGCTATCCAACACAACAAAGACCGCAACACTAACTTATCCTACCACTGTCGTATCATCATGAGCCTCTCTCATGTCTCCTCACAGAGAAGTGTGGACGTGAGGCGTAAACGCAGCAAAAGTTACGCATTTTAAAATGAAAATGTCATGTGGATGTAGCCATAATCCATCATTCATGCCACACTTCTGCTCTAACACAAATACTACTTTCATTTACAAATTATGTCCAGATTTTCCACTGTGCTGGTTTTCTTGACCCATATAAGCTGCCATCAATGAATCTTAATACTCCCTGCAATTCTTTTCACATTTAAAGTCTACCAATATAGGAAACACTTGAACATATACTGTGGGAAAAATGGCAAAAAAAAAAAATGTTTCATTGATAGAGAAAAAAAACGGCAAAGTGGACTGGAATTAGTAAATGAAAACTGTATGACGGTGAAAATGCACATTATACTGAATGAATCAAGACAGCAGGAAAACGTAGAGGAAGTGTTGAGTTTGCATTCAGTTCAAAATAAAGATCTGGGGCCTCATTACTGAAAAATATCCTAACTGCTTGTTCTATCTTAAGTTTCAAAGATAGGAAAAATCCCATCTTCCTGTTACAGAAGAAATTCCTAAACTCGTGGCTGTGTCCTATCTCAGACCTCCTGTCTAATCTGAATTTAAGAAATCCAAACGATAACTGTAAATGTGATTCTTCAATCGGCACTCGTCCTGTCACGCCTGTATCTTTGATTAGGGAGCTCGCTATAAAAAAAAAAGACGGAGGTTGAATTTTAGCTATATGAGGAGTCAGTGGAGGAGAGGAAAACCCACCTTTTTGGGACGTTTTCTTCTCAATTATCATCTCAGGACAAAATTAAAATATACAATTTAATTAATTAATTAATTAATTAAACTGAAATGAATTAACTTTATTTCTTTTTTTTTAAATTAAAATGAATTGTCTTGGCAGTTGATATATCCATTAATATGGTCCAGGAAAGTTATTTTGAATTTAGGACAGGGTCTTTGCCTTCCTAAGTTAGGATGGCAAAGACCCAAGTTAGGACGGTTCTGCAATAGCTAAATTCCTATCTTAAGATAAGATAGGATTTTTTTTTCCCAGCAGTTAGGAAACACGTTTCTGTAATACCTATATCCTAAACTGAGATTAAAAAGGATTTCAGATTTAGGAAGTTTCTGTAATGAGGCCCCAGGTTCTCTCTGCCATTAAGGTAAATAAAAGTTAAAAACAGACTGCAGTGACATGCTGCAATGTTTGTGTACCTGCTTGTAGTTTTTATTCTACTGAATGTGTCTACTGTTTGTCCAAAAACTGCTTCTCTGATTAACTGCAGTACGATGAGACAAAATCACACTTACTATAATGACAATGGATTTAAGATCATTCTAACGTTGTGACGAGAGAAAGTGTGGAAATCCCGAGATGCTATTATTAATACAATATGAAAGTGAAATATAGTAAGCCATAAAGAATCATAAATATCAGTCAAATCACTATCAGGGTATAGTTAGTATGGTCCAGCACTCATTTTTCATGCACAGCTGTGTTTGGGTTCTAACATATAATGATGTGCTGGTAGCTCCTTTTTTTTTTTTACTATAATTACAGCATTTCAAAGATTGTCCACAACGTTTGGTACCAAGTTCACCGTTTGTAAGTTAACCTGAGACTTTCATGGAGCAAAACACCTCCATTCTCTTCATCTCTCCTCTCTTTAAGTTTGGGATCATAAACCCTAGAGGGGACGATTGGTAACTGCACTGCTTCACTATCCGTAGTTATTATTCATCATGTATTATCACCCTGCTCTCTCGGTGAAAGCTGGAGGCCAGTTCTTTTTTTTTTTTTTTGGCACTACATAGAAAACAGCAGAGAGACAGACTGACAACAGCACAGCACAGGTATACAGAGAAAGACTGGGGACGTCTAAGTCCAACTGCTATTAATCTCCCTACAGAGATAAAAGACGATAGCCAGACTGTGTTAGGGCCCGAGACACTTAAATACAGATACAAACACATGCACTTAGGACTGGAACTTTTGAAGGGTTGGTTGAGTGGAAGAGTCAGAAATATATATATACGATGTGACTGAACTGCAGGTTGCCTGTACTGCAGTTAGCGGTTGTGTGAGACTAACCGTGAACCAACATAATCAATAAATATTTGAGTGCATTTATGTCCTGAAAGATACACTGCCGTATTCTGTTACAGCACTTTATAGTCACAAATTTCACAGTTGTCATTTCTGTAAATTAATCTCCACAGGCGTGTCGATCTCATCCACGATTATCACCATTATTGTGGCAAATCTTTGCCGTTTTAAAGTGAGCGGGTGGAAGTTGTAGAATTTGGGGACACAATGAAATGCTGTAACAAAATCGGGGGAGTGGATCTCCTCATATCATCTAGTTTTTTGTTTGTTTATGATTACTGCTGAATAATGAAGCAGCTCTTATCAAAATGATAAAAAAAAGCATCAACAAGTCAGCAAAAATACCTGACTTGACAGTCAGACTTTGCCACTTTGAGACAAAGGTTCTGTCTACATGTATATGGATTTTTTTTGTAAACGGATATTGTCCTCAGATGGAGTTTTACATCACTAAAACAAAGATTTTTCTAAACTCCTGTTACAGTGTGTCCATGTAGACATGTAAAACAGAGCTTTTAGGAAACGATGACATCATCGCCTCATTTCGCGCATGCCCATTGTTGCTTTGTGTAATGAGCATGCTCCAGAAACAACAACAACAACAACAACGGCTACATGCTACATGCTCGGCTACCGGTAAGCGGTACGTTAAGCAGCAACTTATTATCATCCGTCCACGAGTCACATTTTCACCACAGCACCTTGGACCATGTACCAGAAAGTGAAAGAAATAATTAGCTTCTACTCTTTTATGATGGTTACTATCGCCAAAGTAAAATAAGCTCACTGAGCATGCTCAGAATCTTCTTCTCTGGTATTTGATGTGTCGTGGACTCGGCCTTTATCGCCACCTAATATGAATGGAGATATTTATTAAAACGAAGGTCGTGTGGACAGAATTTTTTTAAACGGAGGAGAAAAATATCTGTTTTCAAAAATATCCATAAATCCGTGCCTTTGATCTCCATAGACAGACCAAAGTGTGAATGGATGGTAAGTCAACAACGTATTAGCTGTTGAATTTTGTGCTCTAAGTTGTTTATTGAGGGCTATTTGGCCGCAGTCTAATGTATGTAGCATTTCCACCCACATGCCTGGAGTCATGTGGAAATGGAAATGCAAACCGCTCGACAGAACAAGACACTGCTAATGGGCCAATCAGAATGTAGACAAAATTAAATGTATTTGGTCCACGGGATCTTTTTAAAGTGTATAGTGTTTGAATGGAAAAGGGTGTTTCTGACTGGAAGAGAGACTGCAGGGTGTTTAGGTAAAGACCAGATGCTGCTGGTCCAGCAGGGTTCTGGTGAAGTTGTTGATTGGCCCAATGGCACTGAGTGACATGGCGTTGTCCCGCCCCCAGAGCAGGTTTGGACCAAACACCACAGCCAGGTTACTGTTGGTCATCTTATTCACTTCACTGTTGGCTGATACCTACACACACACACGCACACGCACACAATTAGAAGTAAAAACACTCAATGCTGAAAAACCTCAAACAGCAAATCTTTGGAACCATGAAAGTTTTTAGCATAATAAATTACTTAAATTATCAAAATAGTTCCCTTTTTTATTACTTTATTGCAGGTATTTACATTACAAGTTATCTGTTTTGTTTTTAAAAATAATTATAATGTGAAAAAAATAAAATAATAGTTTCCAATTAATTTTCTGTCTATCGACTAATTATTTTGTCTGCACTTAAATATACTGTTGTGTAGTTTCATCTACATCAAAACATAGATATTATATACAATATTTTACAAGTTCTTCATATGTTGTCTGTGCAAAAATCTTAATTTGTAGTA
>JAOVVB010222203.1:0-10536 GCA_028570985.1 Heterobranchus longifilis
ATTTGACCATTAATTTTGTGACATTATAGGGGAAGCTGAGCTTCCCTTGCAGTCTTAAAGAAATCGCCACTGCTGCACACCCATTGCTCCTGAAATAGGGTCAATCTAGGCTCATCAGATAACATTACCTTTTTCCACTGCTTCAAAGTCCAATTGTTATTCTCTCTAACATAACAATTTAATAATTTAAGCAGTTGTTGTTTTTTCTTGATTACCCTCACTAACAAGTGATTTTCTTATCGTCATGCAGCTATTTTATTCCCAATCCTCTCTTCACATTGTGCATGTGGAAATGCTCTCACTTTCACTATTTCTGCTGTCAGCTTTTTCTTTTACTATGCATCTCCACTAAGCATTTAAGTAATCACAAATTATGATGGAGGTTCAACACAGTTCTTGCAGGTTTTAAAAATGTGTTGGACAGTTCTTAACCCAATTCCAGTTATTTTAAATCTCCAGTGATTTAACCCTTCTGAAAGGGTTACTTTTTTTTGCCTCCCCAACCTACGTACTAATGCCTGATGCTGAACTTCTTACAAAACAAGAAACGAAGAGGGAAGTCATTGACTTAGCCCTGATCTTTTTAATAGCTAGACCCACCCTTAGTCGAGACCAGGGGTGTTTTCTTCCAGAGACCCAATGAAGCCAGGCTTCCCCTTTTTAAAAATACACTTTAATTTTTATGACAAAAAACACTTTGTTTAACTATTTTGATTTGGATTAAAAACTCATCTGTGATGTTGCTGACTGCCATCTCTTCTCTGGTATTTTAGTGTGTGAAAACCCCACCCCACCACACTCCCAGTTGTTATGTGGTGAATGGGTGCTGAAAGATTTTATTGCATTTTATCGGCATGTCCGAAGAGACACTTTCTTTCAAACACAAATTGAAAGATTAACCAAACAGAAAATGCCATCTTCATATCATTGTCAAGTTGTGATTTGTCAAAGTAATGGCAAGGGAATCCAGGATGAAGCTGATTTTCCTTAGTAAAAAAACCCAAAGGATTAAATTGTCAGGTGTGGCTCCTGTCATACCACCAACAGCATGTGAAGCCAGATGCCCTTCTACATCACAGTCAGCAATCTTTAGAAAATGGGGTTATTATGGGTAGAGATTTTGCGTTTTAAGTTAAAAACGTTAAAAACTAAACTACTGTACAACTACAGCATCACCTAAAAGCTGCATATGGAAAGGAGAAATGGAGGGATTCAGACTTCTGATGGCTGTCACTCTTATATCACTTATTGTGCCTTGGTTACCTGGATTGCCTGAGAATGCATATGTTATTTTACCATAGTGGTAATTTTATTGCAGGCGGTGTAATGGTTAGTACTGTCACCTTGCACCTCCAGGGTCCAGGTTGGATTCCTATCTGTCATAATCTGTACCTGTTTCTCACTGGTTCATGCCTTAAGTTAAATGATTATTATGCTTGAGTGATTCATAGGTCACTGTGTGGATAAAGAGTATTCCTTAGAAGAGTACATAAAAAGACTGGCCCTTTGGAAACAAAATCTGAATAAATGCAGGGTGATTTAAGACTTTTGCACAGTACAACAGTTGATCACGTTTCTGTCTGTTTAAGTGTTGAAAGCTTCTTGGTAAGCTGACTGTTTCTATTTGGAAATTTTAAAACAGTGCAATTCTGAGAGTTGAGTTCTACGAAAAAAGATTGGCAATAGGCTTTTTTTAATTAAATGAAACAATGAAGGAAAGAGAGAAGTGGTTATGTTTTGTTATTGGTGTGTCAGTATAAAAGTGTGAGGAGGAAGTGTGAAGCGAGCGAGACGTGATGAGTGTGAACAGGGTCTTAATCACTTGTGAATTTCTCAGAACATTGATTATTCTTTTTCAACTGAAATAACCACATCTGTACTTGTAAGTCGCTGTACTGACCAACATTGTTTATGTGCATGAATTTAGTCACAGAATGCATGGACAAGACTATTATAGTAGTTTTTTTGCTTAATTCAATTTTATTTTTGCCTTTTATTAGAGACAGGGGGTTTTGGTCAAGAAAACGAAACAAGATCAGCACAGAAAGTGAGAGACCATGGACACACAAAAAGCGACTGAGGTGGAGATGAAAGAGCTCTCTTCGACAGAAGTTAAAGATAATAAAGATGCAGAGAAAAGCAAAGTAGAAGAAACCAAAGGTAACTTTCTTTCTTTTTAAAAAAAAAAATTTAAACCAAATACTTGGATTGACAGAATTGTGCACTATCCTGTACAAATAATCATCTTCTCACTAATAAACTACTTTGACCAAAACCTTTCAAAATAGCTCCAAAAATATATTTGAATGTTTGTGGCTAAATTTTTAATCCACTTTTATCACATTTAAACTATTTGGTCATTCCATTTTCTGCACCCAATTAATTATAATTCTGTTAATGTGTGGTTCAAGATTTGAATCTATTTGTTTTTTTAGGACAGTCCACCCTTATATTGACAAATCCTCACTCTTTCTTTAATTTCTTTGGAATTTTCCCTTCTTGGTTTTTTAGATGGGTATATTCCTCTGAAAAGTCTGATAAGAAGGAATCAAATAGTACAATAATGGCAACATGTCTGTTTACATCTTGTATGTGTATGAAGAATTAAACCACTTTTTCATTCCTCTTTTCTTTCCATAGAACCTGAGAATAAAGACGTAGAAAAAGAAATAAAAAAAGAAGGTAATGTGTACAGCACACTGAGTGCTCCAACAGAAGATGTTTATAATGTTTCAAAGCCTACTTCCACCCCCAAAGGAAGTGAAGGTAATGACTTTATTTATTTAAGCAAAGCTTGAAAGAACTAAGGAGTGGACAGCTTAAATTTTGTGATACCCATTTAATTTATCCAGTAAGAGCTAATGAATGAATGAAGCTGACTTTAGATGAAGCTGTCTCTAATATATATGGGTTTTCGCATAATGCTCATGAATTCTTATTCCCATAAAAGCTGACAAAGAGGAAGCAAAAGCAAAAGGAGATGAAAAAGCAGAAGAAACTAATGTCAAACTCAATGATCCTCCAGAAAATGTTGATAAACTTTCAAAACCTACATCCTCTCCTAAAAGCAATGAAGGTAACCCATTAATTTAAGACAACTGCTTAAAAGAAATAAAAAGTGGCACAGTGTAGTAAATACTGCAGTGCAGTACTGAGAGGTAGTGAGCAAAGGTCTGCAATGCGATTACTATCCAGCTTTCAACAAGAAAGACAAAAAACAGCCATTAAGATGTGAAAATATATGCAGAAGATACAGAGAAGGGAAAAATGGAAGGAACAAATGGTCTATGTTTTCCTGCTTTTTCTTTTTTTGCCTTATATTCTGTCCAGTTTTCTAACATGTAAACCAGTCGGATCATAATTTTTTTTCTTTCCTGTAGAAGCCGAAAAGAAGGCAGAAGGCAAAGAAAAGGACATAAAAGAAGAAGAAACGAATGTGTACACCAAACTAAACACTCCAACAGAAGATGTTTATAATGTTTCAAAGCCTTCTTCCTCAGGCAGTGGAGGTAATAATTTCATTATTTATTTAAGCCAACCGCTTGAAAGAGCTGTCTGTATGTATGTGTCTTTCATTTTGCCTTTGTATTATAATTTAGTTTAATAAGGTTTGATAGACATATGAATTTTCTTATATGTAGGCTGAATCAGAGAAAACTTAAAGAGTTCTGCAAATGTCAAGTTGTCTCCAATACATAAATTGCAAATTGCATAAAAATATATAATCAATAATAAAAAATAAAGTAAATGACAAAAAGAGAACAGAAAACATTTGAAAGTTACCTCATGGGTCAATAGTGCAATTGAGACGTTGCAAACAAAGTCAACAACTGGTCAGGCTGGTTAGCAACTGCTGCTAAACTAAAAAGTGTGTTAGTAGCACATACACAGAACTGGATAAAAAGCACTCTACTGTTGTGCCTACACATTTTTTTAAAATTGTCTTTGTGTGTGTTTCCAAAAACACCAAATGTGTTTATAGGCATAAACAAACACAAGATGAGTGGTAAATGTAACTCCACTTTAAGATATTTTTGTATAGAAAAATAAGAATGAAAAAAAAAAGACATTTTTACACCTTATTAATTTTTTTTAGCTTTCTTATTAAGTTGCGATTACTATTCACCACTTAATAAGAAAGCTAAAAAAATTAATAAGGTGTAAAAATGTCTGCAGAGGATACAGAGAAAGACAAAATAAAAGGAACAAATAGTCTATTACTTTTTCCTGATATTCTACATATCTAGATATCTACCTACATATCATATTCTACATAAACTGGACAGTTTTCTTACATGTAAACCACTCGGATCATCATTTTTTTCTTTCCTGTAGAAGCCGAGAAGAAGGCAGAAGGAAAAGAAAAGGACATAAAAGAAGAAGAAACTAATGTGTACAGCAAATTACTCACTCCAACAGAAGACGTTTATAATGTTTCAAAGCCTTCTTCCTCTTCCAAACGCAGTAAAGGTAATAATTAAATTTATTTAAGCCATCCGCTTGAAAGAGCTAAGAAAGTGGGACAGTTAATATTTTGTGATGCACATTTAAGCTGTGTAATAAGGTCTAATAAACATATTAAGCTGTCTGCATGTAGGCTGAATTTAACAAATTTAAAAAATCCTGCAAATTGTCTCTGATATATAAATTGCAAATTCCAAAAAATATATAATTAACAAAAAGTGAACCTATACCATAAGAAAGTACCTCATGGGTCACCAGTGTGACTAAGGTGTTTTTGCCCTTTGAGACATTTAGTGCTTCAAATGCAATTTTTTTATAATAAAATGTACAGGCTATTAACTATTTAAGTTAATAGCTAATAACTTAATCCTATTAAGTTATCCTATTAAACTACTGCTAATGTAAAATATGTGGTGTTGCAACTTAATAAAAAAAACTTTAATTTTGCCTTTGTATTGGCAAAATTTTAACTTCTTAAAGGCTTAAAGTCTGGTTTTCAGTTACCCAACAAAAATAGAATGAGTGCTACATTTCAGTTTACAACAAAAAAACAACTAAATGCTAAATGTAGGAGAGATTTCATTTAAAGGTGTTTAAGTATAGATATACTTATATGTGTGTTGTCAAAAAGTATGTTTATCATTGTTAGAGCGTTTTTTCTCCAATAATTGTGTTGAGATTTCATATCTACTATATCTAGCTGCCCATCTACTACAATAATACGATTGTAAAAAAAATTTTAGTTGCAAAACCAAATTGAGACAAAATTAATAAAACAGAAAAAGTTTTATAATATATTCATATGTATTATTTTTTTTTAAATAAAAACATGCTGTTAATATTTTTTAACCATGTGTCCTAATAATATCAAACTTTTTAAAGAAGTAAACCTAATGAAAATAAGTCAACTATTTGAAATAATTTTCTCATATATTTAATTATTTCTTCTTTCCATAAATGCTGAAAAAGATGAAGAAAATGGAAAAGAAGATGAAGAAACTGATCTGTACTGCAAGCTGAACACTCCATCAGAAAATGTTTATATGTCTGCAGGGACCAGTTCCAGGGCAAAAGACAAGGAAGGTAAAATAAGTCAAGTATTGTACAATAAACACAATCAGTCGAACTAATATTCTGGCATAACTACACATTTAAATTGTTTGAAGAGGTTTAATACATGTAAACATACTCTTGGACTTTGAAGATTTGACAGAACTGGCGTAACTGAGGCAGAATTATTTTTGCTTCAGTTAGCTTCAGTTAGCATATGTTCTATGGGATTAAGGTCAGGGTTTGTGATGACCACACAATTGCTTTAACTTTAACTACTGTGGTAAGTCATTTTGTTACAGCCTGGGCAGTATGCTTAGATAATTTTCCTGCTGAAAGTCCCAGATCTGTTAATGATTTAAGGTGTTTTTGTATTTATGAATAACAGTCCGCCCTTGAGATGCCAGTCTTTTTCCAGTTAAACTAGTGCTGCACAATTCAAATTCTCACATAAAATTTTAAATCGCAAAGTGGACCTGTGCAATTATTTGATCGCACAATGCTGCAGTTTATTACAGGTTATATACACCTATTTCGGAATTTTTGTAGAGTTGTCAATAATTTAATTATTATTATTATTTTTTAAAAATTCTTTGGTGTGATAAATATTAGCAAACATCCTCTTAATAACATTATTTTTACCATTATTTGCTGTTAGCATAGATAAATATGTTTGAATACAAATTCATTTAGTACATTTGTACTATATCACAGTTTAAAATCACAATTGCAGTATGCATCAGAATAATTGCAAAGAATTTGATTTTTTGACCAAATTGTGCAGCTTTGAGTAGAACACTGCCACAACATGATGCAGCCACCTCCATGTTTTACAGGTCTTCATATACTGAAGTGCTGATCTTTGATCTGCTGAAAGAACATTCCTCCAAATGACTGTTAATCACATGCATTTTCGGCCTGCTATTTTGCAAGGCAGGTCTTCCTTGTATGCATTTCAGGCCATGGTAATGTCGAACTTTCTTAATGGTGGATCTACATATAAAGATGCCTTCCTTGCTAGTTGCTTTGTATTTGTCTTGCGGTCTCATTTGAGCAATTTGAGCTTTTGCTGGAGTGGATATTTACATGATATCAAAAGACAAAAAAATGCCCTGGGTCTTAGGCAGGGCTTTTTACAGCCACAAATGCATTCTCAGTTAATTCCTTATTACAACAACTGTTCAATCAATAGCTTCTAAATTTATTACATCAAATTCTAATATTAGGATGCTACATATAAGTGGTGCTGCATTAATTAACTTTGGTGTTTCTTTCTATAATTTGTGCCTATTTACCTGAATCAGCTTGCTGACATTTTGATATGTAGCATTATAAACAGTAGTACATATCATACATATGTGCATGATAAATATGTACTGACATATTGCTCTGTGTGTTGGGGTGTCAAAATCCTGTTTATTGCTGACCACAGCCCGTTATTTGACTCCATGAAATGTTATTTCTATTAAGCAGTTTCAGTGCAATGGCTTAGTAACCTTTTCTTTTTGTCCACATATTGTACATACACCTCATTAAATCAAAGAGGTCTAATTTAAATTTCACATAAAAAAACAAAAACAAAAAAAACATGCATATAATAATAAGCAATTAAGACTTAGACTCGGTCCAAAATTGTGCATTGTCATAGTATAGACAGAGTATGTTAAAACAGTTTGCTGTACTAAATGTGCTATTAGGTTTTGATGATTATAAAAACTATGTGTGAAGGTTAAAGTGAGTGTGATCTTCACAACATGACATGCTGCTACCATGGAATAAAGTCCAAGTTCACATACCGTGTGCATAATATATTAAAAATCGTGTGAACAGCAAGTTTAGTACAGATACAGAATAACTATACAAACCTGGTGTAATGTTGTGCATTTATCCCCATTGAGTGGCATTTCTTTATGCCATGGGTTGTGCTAACTGTGTATTTCTTCTGTGTCTAGATGTTTACAGGAAACTTCAACTGTACAAGAGAATTTCAGTTTTTTTCCTGGTTCTCACTTTGGTCTTACTGGCTGTGGTTCTTGCTCTGGCTATGAAGTGTAAGTTATGCATAGCGGTTAAAAGAATACTGACTTGGTAACACCAAACTAGAGCTCCTGAAAACATCAACAACATATCTAACCCAAGCCTGCATTTAAATAAAGAAAACAACAGATTTTAGCTTCTCTATTCACGCTGTGGAGGGAGGAATGATAGATGACAGTGTCAACATTTTGGTGTATAAATAGTTTTTTAATTTTGCACCACAGTTATAAGGCCATTAAGTTATGGAAGCTTATGATTTCCAAACAGGATAATAATAATAAAAAAAATAGTAATAAAAAGTAACACATCATTCCAGAAAAGATTTCATAAAAGAAATGCACCAAATTGAAATGTGAATAAATGTGAATGCAGAGAATTAATCATTAGTGATTTGAAGTTGAAGCTCATAGTTTTATGCATTTTGGCATTCAGCTGGATATAGGTTTGTGTTTCTCTTCGCATTACAAATTCTACAAGCTGATTTTGACCCCCAAACAAACAAACAAACAAATAAACAAACAAACAAACAAAAACATTAGTCCTAAGTATATTGAAAAATTTCAATTTCTTATATATGGTTTTTATACATTTGTTGAGTTTACAAGTGCTTACTGCGAGAAACATATCTGTCCTAGAGTCCATAATGGCCAGCTCTTCTTAATGTCATGTGACCCTTATCCATTACTATCCTATTTGCAAATTAAACAAAGTAGTTAATTTATCCAAGTTGTTTTTCTAGCCTCTAGATGGCAGACAACTGCAAAGTCATTGTATAGCACTGAATATATTGTAATAGAGAAACTTTCTCCTAATGCTAAGAAGAAACCTGCATTAATGTAAGATGGTATTGAATAATGAATGCTTTTTACGCTAGGGATCTTCTAAAGAGGTTAAGATTAGATTAAAAAATAGATAAAAAAGAAAACACAATACTAAATAAATAAATAAATAAATAAATAAATAAAAAGAATAAAAAAATTACCTTTATTTGCAGTCACCTTTATTTGTTTTTCACCCAACATTTAAGATGCAAAATAATTAAACTGTGACTATACCGGGATTTTTCCAGTGTTAATATCTTAAACATTTGTTATGATTTTCCATAATATTTCTGGTTTTTGCAAATAGGTAGAATTTGCCTTGGATATATAGGTATAAATAATTTATGTATTTTTTGTACTTTCGGTTATCCTGATGTCCAAACTTCAGTAAATGAAAGTAAGTCCATTCAGAAGTGTCCAGATCCCCCTGCTGAAGAGAAGAAGCCCAGTCATCCTGTAATCCAAGGTAAAACACCATCACATGCCAACAATCATAAACATCCTGAATGCTCCTCCATTTCAGTTAGTCCTTTATAATAATGTTTCATTATTCTTTTTCATTGATTTTGTGAATTCTTTATGTATATTTATATAATTTTTTTAGCTAAAACAAAAATGTAAATTTAAAATGTGTTAAAACTTGGCATTTTTCTGCAGGGAATCAGTGCTCTGAGTGTGGGAAGGACTGGTATAAGACGAACACCTCTTGCTACTTGTTTGTTAGGGAACGTCTAAAATGGCATGAGAGCAGGGAGGAGTGTCAGAAACAGGGCGCTGACTTGGTTGTCATCAACACTGAAAGAGTGCAGGTCAATCAATCAATCAATCAATCAATCAATCAATCAATCAATCAGGCAAACTAAAGCAGGCATTAATATTAAAGCATCTTGCTGTTATGGGAGGTTAAAGATGTATATCTAACTGTGAGAAATTCTGTCTTTATTACTGTAGAATTTTCTATCGAAATATACGGGCATGATGTACTGGATTGGACTGCATTATTCAGAAAATAAGTGGATGTGGGTTAACAATACCGCACCAACCAAGAGGTGAGTCATTAGTGCAGTTTCTAATCACAGAACTGCTGTTTTATGGATATTTTGGGTGGGTGGAATTTTTCTTAACCCAGCAGTAATACCAAAATATTTAATAACAATCACAGCAAAACTGCCTCTGTTGTGCCTTTTACATTGCAGTGGAGAAATTGTGCCCCCCGTCCATATGAGCTAGTCATAGATGCATTTGCTCTTGTGCTTCAAAATGTTCTCTTTGCTGCATAACCCAGTTGAGCTTAAGCTTTAGATCCAGGACTGACGGCCAGACATCCTTCTTTAGGGTTTTCTTGTAGAGTGCATAGTTCATGGTTCAGCCAATATCCCAGGCCCTAAATCAGTCAATCTTCCCTTTATGTGGTGGAGTGGTGGCAGGTGAGTTTACTGTGGTGTTATTGGGGTTTCAAGCCACAGTAATGTCAAGGTGCTGCTGTTGGATGTGTTGGGAACTTTTTTCTTTCCTTTGTCGAATCAGAGACCAGCAGACATTGGGATATCTTTCAAGCAGAAGTTACTCTTTAATGAGAACTCGCCGAGTGTCGCTGTAGTCATCCATGTCTGACTAAAACTCAACTCTGGAGAGTTTATACTTTTCAAGGGGGAGGGATACAAAGAGGTGGAAACAATCTAAACAAAGCATAGTGTAGTACAGGAATCAGCCTGGTAAGGGAAGTTCCCCAGCCCTGATCTCATCAGCATAACAGTGCCTTTCAAATGCATAGGTACTAATCTAATCAGCCTGACAGTATCACCCAGACCTTCACATTATCATAGAGACAAAGACACAGCCTGGCCTTGAGATTAGCATTCACATTTACTTCGGGACCCTACCCAGTGTTCAGGAAGTACATGAAGACAAAAAGTTAATGTCTCAGATTAACTGAACGGAAGAACTAACTAAACATTTAGTTCTTACGTATTAGGAAAATATGCTATATGCAATATTGTTGTTGAATATTGCGATAACGATATTTCTTGCAATATAACATTTCCCTAGAGAAATGCATTTTTTATTATTATTATTGGTTATTTTAAAAAAATCATTTATATATGTAATGATCATACTAAAATAAACAGGTAATAGATATTCGTCTGATGTAATTAAATCTAAT
>JAOVVB010222214.1:0-10536 GCA_028570985.1 Heterobranchus longifilis
GCCTTTAAATGAGCCGTCAGGACTTCTGTAAGGTTGTGATGTCACAGCTATACTATATATAGGTAGAAAGTGCAGCTACAGTGCCGTTACAGTCATTCCCCGGCTGCAATGACGGTGCAGAGATGCTGGGAGCGCAGATGTGGAAAACCCGGAAACACTGACCAATCACAGCAGACTGGGCTTTTTCAGAAGGTGCTAAAAGACAGGTGCTAAAACGAAGCGTTTCAGACAGAGAGTGAATACAGATATGACAGGATGACAGAAAAAATGTTTTTTTTTTTTTTTAAATAACAGCATGTAAACATGTTCTAGCAGAAACCAAAAATACAAGTATGAACCTGAAAATGAGCATAATATGGGACCTTTAAGGTTGTAGGCATTAAAAATATCGAATAGGATGTACTGTATAAGAAACTTATGGGAAAATGCCATTTATACATGCAGGTAGCAGCCTTTTTATGAGCATCACTGTAGGTCTTTTTCACTTTTGACATGCCACAGGAGGAAAAGCTGTACTCATGTAAATAATAAAATTTGGTGATGGTTGAATTCCATTTAACTGCTGATACTTTCAGGGTCCTGGTATTCTACATGCTGGCTCTCTGTCACATTGTCATAAGGCACTTGAATAGAACGGAGCCAACGTTAATGTTTTAAGTAACATCTGCGTTTTTACAACTGTGACAAAATGTCTGCTGTGAAAAAGGCCTATTGTCTACTCCACAAGTACAGCACAGAAGTGTTTAATTATAATCCAATTTATAATATTTAAAAAACAACTAAAAAACAAGCCATTATTTAATTAAATTTGCATTTAAATTACACAAACTTAATCTTTTTGTGATACCTTTTATTTTGTGATTCCATTTTAAAATTCAGTTATGACTATATCATGTTTTTAATGCCTCATTTAAATGCAAATTTAATTTATCAATTTGTAATTACTTTTTTTTTTTAATGCATCATATGATTATAATGAAACACAGAAGAATTCTGTAATTCCAGTGGCATACTCCATAGATAGACCAAGTCAATCACAGTAACATATGACCTGATCGTGCTGAATAATAAATAAAACCTATTTTCCAGGTGGGCAATGCTGAGCTGAACACCAAGGTGTGTGATATCCTGCTGGAGAGACACAACATCTACGTCCAGGCTATCAACTACCCCACGGTGCCTCGTGGTGAGGAGCTGCTGCGCCTGGCTCCGTCTCCTCATCACAACCCCGCCATGATGGACTACTTTGTGGGTGAGTGTGGGGATCCTTACCGAAATTAGGACAGAGTTGTTCTAGGAAACATCCAATCACGTTAAGTGGGGACAATGGCCGGTGCGACTGATTTATGTTCGTCCTTATTGAGTCTCTTTGCTTTGTACGCATTTATGAGTCTCTTGGCATCCACCTGTCACCACTTACTGCAATGCAGTAAAAATGACAATACTCTGTAGAGATCTTTAAATTATTGTCCCTCAATAACAGGGGCGTTTCTAGTGGGTGGCCTGGGGTGGCCATGGTCTGATTGGGCACCCCAGTAAGAGACCCGACATTTGTTAAGAGGCTGTAAGCGGCCTCTGTTATAAAGCGAGAGTGAAGATATTGGTATAATATGACCTAAGGAATCCACTGGTACCAACCATGTCATGCTAGGTTGTCAGGAAGGCAGCTAAATAACGCTCCAAAGTTAGGCTACAGGGAAAAACTGGCATGGCCATTTTCAACGGGGTCCCTTGACCTCTGACCTCCAGATATCTGAATGAAAATGGTTCTATGGGTACCCACAAGTCTCCCCTTTACAGACATGACAACTTTATGCTACTCCCATGTAATTTGGGGCAAAAACCTGCAGTTTTTCTCATGCAGTATGTGTTATTCTCACCTATTCAAAAATGGTGTATTTGAATATTTCTGCATACTGGGGTCCCAAAACAGTCTTGAATTACATAAATTGAGTATCACTGCAAAGCTGAGACTCTTATGGACTTAATGAGCCCAACTGTATTCATGCGTGATGATGTTAGTCCCCATAATAGCTATTTAATTGTAGACAGAAATACAAAAAGAAATGCAGTTATGGCGGGTCTCTAAGGGTTAAAGTAGATATGAGTAGTGGAGACAGAGATGCAAATTAATGTTATTCCAATGTGTGTGGCGCTTTATGCCACCCCTACATAAGTCAGTGCCCCACTTGGGCCACCCCAGTCAAAAAAAAAGTCTGGAAACGCCACTAACACTATAACACTTGGTGTTAAAATGAGCAGAGATTACATTTTAAGAGAGAGAAGTAAAAGATAAATAAATATTGGCATTTAATTGTTCATTCTTATGGGTGTCTGCTGTTTTCCTTCACAGAGAAACTGGTGGAGGTGTGGCAGGAGGCCGGGCTCCTGGTCAACACTCCGGCCACAGCGTCCTGCACCTTCTGTGCCCGCCCGCTGCATTTTGACCTCATGAGTGAGTGGGAGAAATCCTACTTCGGCAACATGGAACCACAATACATTACCGTGTTGGCATAATACCAAAGTACATCTAGCGTCACCACAAGTTACACATATAGTATGTGTGTAAGTGTAATGCTATATTTAACATCCTTTTAAATTAAAGTCTAGCATTCCAGTATTTATTTCTGTGTTCCTGTATTTATGCTTACTAAATTATGTTTGCTGTCATGGATATGATTCAAGAAAATTGTGCCTTCAAAAGCATAAAACCTGCACATTGGGCACTTTCTATTTAGATGTGAGGGTTTGAATTAAACTATATATAAGTTAATGTTGCGTGATTTCCGTCATACCTTATAATGATCATGGCCATCATGTTTTGTTTCTGTTGCTACAATAATTCAATTACTGATGTTTCAGTCATACAATGTACTAAGTGCCGAAGTTAAATCTGTTCATAAAATACAGGATAATAAAACATTCAATAAATTTCTGGTGTTGAATATCACATACTCCTCTCATATTCATTATACTGTTTTGCTGTAATTATTAAGATATTGAATACTATAGCAAACACTGTTGTTAATCCTACACATTTAAATTTAAATTGGAAGACATAATATGAACCGAAGCACCATTACTTAAAAAAAGACATCAAACGTGCTATAAAATTGTGGAAGATCTCTCATCAGTTAGATTGTTCCTCCACAATACGACATCTTAAAGGAATACCTCGCCCTCAAATGACCATTTGTACATCAATTACTCACCGAATGTTGCCTTGAATTCTTGAAGAAAACTTTGTTTTTGTTGCATGCCTCCAGGGTGAACGGAGAATTAAAAAAACAAGTCTTGTTGCATTGCAGTAATAGCGGACCGTGTTTAACAACAGCAAAACAATCAAAACATCAGTTTACAAACTCTCACACAACGTGTGCAGTATAATGCAAGTCTCATTTATCCAGTGTATACTCAGTACTTCACATGGATTTTCACTTAAACCTTATTATTTACAACACCGGAATTTCATAACCACTAGAATTGCTGTAAGCGGCCATTTTTACCTCCAGATTCCAAACTCTATAATCTTTCATGATAAATAATATAATATAAACTAATAAATACCCAACTGAGAGATTAGTGTATTTATTGTGTTATAGGATATCTTTAAAAAAACGAAATAACACCAATATGTAGAAGTTTAATTATATATTTGGGCAGTTAGCCTACATTTATCAATAGAAATTCTGTGCGGTCAATATGACTGTGTATGGCCAAAAAAGGTAAAAAGTATTATTTTATTTGCCTTTTGTGTAATTTAGGCTCTCTAACAGCCATTTTAAATGAAAATACAGAAACTTTTAGGAAAAGTCAGAAACCAGCAGGATTGTATTTTGTCATTCAGCAAAGTTATGACACATATAAATTTCAAAAAGGTCAAAATGACCGTCATGGGTGTATATAAATGTATAAACCGTCTCACGCACAAAGGAGTAGGAGTAGTGCGCCTGCACAAGCTTTTCAGATGAGTAGTGGAAGTGTTGTAAATAGTAAGGTTTTAGTGGAAATGCATGTGTTTGGGAGGTACTGAGTATAAAATAATGAGACTTGGATTATACTGCACGAGTTGTGTGAGAGTTTGTAAACTGATGTTTTGATATAGTTTTGCTGTTGTTAAATTTGGCCGCTGTTTACTTCAATGCATCAAGACTTTTCTCTGCTGTGGAGGCATGTAACAAAAACAATGTTTTCTTCAATAATTCAAGGCCAAACTCCACTCGGTGAGTAACTGATGTACAAATGGTCATGTTGAGGGTGAAGTATTCCTTTAAGGTACAGGCACTGACATGGCTACATTACGTGTGCGATTCTAAGTATATCAACACTAGTTGACATTGCAGGGGCTGGCCACTTCTCGTTTGACCTTCGCCCTCAGCCTGCGGAGCTCTGCGTTCTCACTGTCCACAGCGAGGCCACATTCAATCATTGTCCAGGCTTTACTGAGCTGCTGCTCCCCGTAGTGCTGCAGCGCCCCCCGCAGGAAGCACTCACCCAGACGTAGCCTCCCCAGACCGGCCTCCACACACTGGATCGTCTGGTCCCTGTGGAGCTCCAAAGCCCGACTGAAGTCCTCCAGAGCCGCTCCTTCTCTGGAACAGAGCACCAGGCTGCGGCCTCGCCGACACAGGTCCTCCGCCCGGACCTGGGGGTCATCTGAGCAGCTGGAGTCGGATCCACCGTGTTTCTGGATAACTCGGTCCAGGTCAGCGATGGCCCGCTCGTGTTGGCCCAGCTGAGCGAGGCAGGCGGCCCGCTGCCGAAGATACTGGAGTCTGTGACTGCCGACTGCTTGTACCGCCACAGTCAGGAGTGTGAGGGCCTGATCCCACTGACCGCCTGACGACACACTGCTGGCCTCCTGTGCTGCTGCCTGTTACAACACACATGCAGAGATATTCACATGCAATTTATGAATGAATAAATAAATACTCCTATTTTACAATACTTCATCCAGTTTAAGGAAATGTGTTGTTGCTCTGTCTTGTAAGTCTTGTAAAATAGTTTACTGGTGTTCTCCATCATCATACATAATGCATACTTCTCCATCTTTTCTGACCTTACTGTGCATTTCATGCATATGAAATATTCATTGTGATACATTCAGAGAGGAAACCTCCTGAAGTGATGGAGGTGCCACTGCAGTTTCAGACAGTTTAAAAATATATATATATATATATTTAGTTGTATTTTATGTATTAAACCATAAAAAGTAAAGAAGTAGAGAAGTAAAGAAGAAGTAAATAAGAATTATTTCAATCAAAATTCCATGCAGGTGGAATAAGAAATTACAGGAGCTCAGTTCAGTGTAATAAGACTGAAAAACAACAACATAAATTAAGTGAATTTCCTCAGTGAGTGAGCGAATTTAGAAATCTTAAACACAAAACATCAAGTGATGTAGAATTGAACCTATTAGAATAGTTTTATTTTATATATTAAGGGTTCATTTGCAAAAAAAAAAACATGTTTCTGTTTTTATTCATTTTCCTAAAACAGGGGAAAATATTTTATGTTCAATCCAGGGAATATAAAAAAAAACTTGTGTTTGGTTGTTTTGATATCTCAAAAATATTTTCATAAATCATGGTTTTGTATTGTGCTCTCAAACTGGTGTTGGTTTATTGATTTTAAGAATGGCTTTTATCTATCTATGCCAATGCCACTCATCCTAAATTGAATCGAGGAGAGCAGGACTCCTGCACACAGGCTTACCTGTGCCATACGTTTTCGCTGATTGAATGGGATCAGGGCCAGCAAGAAGACCAGACTGGATGGATCTTTCTCAGTCAGTGTGCTGAGCCTGCGAGCTGCGCTGCGGTAGTTCTGCTGCCAGGCTTCCACCACACCCATCCTGGCCTGGGCCACTGCGTCTCTTGGCTCCTGGCCAAACACCTGGCACAGATGAGCGCTTCCTGCCTTCACTTCACCTGGAGCAGATGGATCACAACAGCAGGATTAAACAAGGGGCACCAGAACCAGACCATCTCCAGTGACATCAAGGATCCCACTGGGAATTTCAGCAGCAAAGTCTCACCTTTGGCTAAGAGGGTGTCCACATAGAGGAGATGCCATCTGGGGTCTCTGCAGTCAGTCCTCATCAGAGCTCCACCAATTATAAAAGCCTCTCTGAGCTGCTCTTCGTGGCAGGGGACGGCGTTAGCGAGCAGGATGTCTGACAGATTGGTCCGACAGAACTGATGCAGCCAATCGCAGACCAGCTTCCGTGCCTTGTCCTTGAGTGACAGGATGTCTTTGGTGACTATATCACTGTTTATCTGAAGCGCTGCCAGGATATCGTGAGTGCATTCCTGAGGGGGAAGAGGCAGTGTGAAGTTTATATTTTAAATATCGCCTGCAGCTGCATTAGACATTTTTATGTAAAAATACATCTGTCTTATCAGGCCACATTTAAAGGTCCCATATTATGCTCATTTTCAGGTTCATACTTATGTTTTGGGTTTCTACTAGAACATGTTTACATGCTTTAATGTCCAAAAAACACATTACTTTACTGTACTCTACTGTATTCACCCCTTGTCTCAGTTTTAGCGCCTGTCTCTTTAAGCCCCCCTCCCGAAAAAGCCCAGTCTGCTCTGATTGGTCAGCATTTCTGGGTCTTCTGCATCTGCACTCTCTGCATCTCTGTACTGTCATTGCACCTGGGTAATGACTGTAACGGCACTGTAGCGGCATTTTCTACCAATATATAGTATAGTTGTGACATCACAACTGTACGGAAGTCCTGACAGCTCGTTTAAAGGCACAGTTTCTGAATTCATGCTGTGTGCATTTCTCCGTGGAGTGAGTGCTTTAATACTTTCACAGTATTTATATATAGGAAATCTCAGTTTTTACAATATGGGACCTTTAAATATGTTTGTAAAAGAAAAAGCATCCCATCCCCTGAGATTCTGTAGAAGATGCCAACATGAAATGATACATCTTTTGGCTATTTTTTCCTTCCCACATTGGTCAACATAAGCATGATACTGGCCGTTTACAGATGTCACTGTATATTGTGCCTCGGTTACCTCAACAGTTACCTTTCACTGCCAGTTGCAGCCACTAAGTTTTGACAGCGTTTCAACTCACCTTTTGTTGGTTCAGCATGAGGTAGGTGAAGCCTCTTCCGCAGAGGGCCTGGACGTGTTTCGGGTGCTCCTTCAGAATGGCACTGAAATCAAAGATGGCCGTCTTTCGTTGGCCCAGCAGGGCATAACACCTCGCTCTCTCCAGCAAAGACTCTGCTGCCTCGCCACCTTGAAAAATGCAATTATTTGACTGGTTTCACAATATTCACACCATTATCATTTTCAAGTTTATTTTCGTACATAGAGCAGCACTGATCCAAACACACACAGTATGTATGATATGAGTTGAAGCTGCCTTCTAGTTAAATAATACAATCTGCCTGTTTTGTGTTCAGAGTTTTGAAAGTGAAGTGCCTCTGCAAAACTGAAGCCAAACAAAGTCTGTTTTGTGCCAGTCTTTCTCTGTATCCCTCTAATCCTATCTAGATTAAAGTATTTACCCACTCAACAATCAGAATCAGACCAATAACAAACATCAATATCTCATCAATCAGGTTTTAATCACCAGAGGCCATGATAGCGATGGAGAGATATGCCACAGCCTCCCTGGCAGCGCTCTCCTCCCGCGTGGCCTCCAGGATGCGTTTGGCAGCAGAGTGGCAGTGCGCCTGCAGCAGCACCCGGTCCTTCTGTTGCGCCACCGCCAACAGTGGGCGCAAGCAGCTCGTGTCGCCGCACTGAATGAGCTTTTTCAGCAGCTGCAGAGACAATGGACAGATGAGAAATCTTTCACAGTAAAAGCTGTTAAGGACACCTACTGTTATGCACACCTACAAATCGACAAGTGCGTCGGAGACTAAAACGACTCCCACACACTGTTCTACACTTGTAATTAAAAAAAAGATTCATTGGGAACAGCAGAAACAACGTTTGGAAAAGCTGTAAAATTACAACTGTGTTGTTACTATATCACCTCAGAATAATGAACACTTCAAAATATTCCGTTCAGTTCAGTTTAGTTGATTTGAGATCAGCTGACACAAGAACTCTTTTTTTGCAACAGTTCAGCAACTACATTGTTTTTTATTATGTAGTTATAATGTGTCGCAGCAAACTAAAAAGTGACCTTATGGCTTAAAGCAAATCAGGCCTATCCAATTTACCTTACATCCCCAAAATAAAATATAATTTTAATCTTGGAGGAATGCATTTAATATTTGAGTAAAATGAAATTCACAGTCACAGCTCTGTACGCTATCTGTGATTAACATTAACGTAGAACAGTAGGTAGACTGGCGTCAGTGTTGACTAACCCCCCCCCCATAAAAAATTTGATTTGTAGTTCTAATGCTCAACATGATTCTACAGGTGATTAGAGTCATGTTTCTCTGTAGTTCATCATGTTGCAGCTCTGCTCTAGTGTATTTGTGTCCTGTGGTTAGTACAGATTTGCTGTAGCACCAGGTTTGACAACAGTATACAAATAAAGAAATCTAATTAGCGGTGGTGTAATTGAGTCCTTGTGGTTCCTTATATTTTGAATGTAGACTAGAGTAATTTCAGTGAATGAGAATGACACAGGTCTTTCTATTTCAATGCAAATGTGCCCTGTTTAAGGCTGCATTCAGACAGGCAATTGCAATCTGGCGATTCACCGCAGGGTCGTCCAGCAGTGTGGGAGTGTCACTTATTGTTTTCTGTCGGAGCGTCGTTATGATCCCGAGATTTCTGACCGTACTTGAAAGCAGCTGTATTTCACAGCATCACAGAGAACGGGAGGAAAAAAAGAGACGAGGAACCTTGCCTTGTTTTTAAGGTTGTTAATCAGCTGTTATATGAAGGGCAGATACGTACTTGTGTTTAGTTTTTTACATGTTACATGATTGGTCACCGCAGCGTGGGTTGCATTTCTCCAAAAGTTGAATCTGCCTCAACTTTTTGCCTCAGGCTGCTGCAGCTTTTTTTTGCACCCCCCTGCAGCCCCCACCGCCGCAACTTAAACCCACTACCCACATTCAAATGAATGGGAAAACTTGCATTTTCGCCAGAGCACAACAAACTGGTCTGAACGCAGCCTAACACATAAATACCAGGAAAATAACTGAAATGTCAAGATCTTTCATGAAACTGTTAATTTTCACAATACATAATAATGGAATTATAGTTTTCCTAATTCGGCAGGAACACACCCTGGATCCCCTTGAACATGTTGGTGCCTGTGAACCTCACTTTGGGACCTCCCACCCCAAACCCACATACCTGATTGGTGTCATAAAGAAAGCCTCTGTGCAGCTGCAGCAGGGCGAGGCGAGCCAGGATGGGTGCCCGAGGACTGGTGGGCCCGATGGACAGTAGCAGCCGGTAGGCCTCCTCCACCCGGCCGAGCTGGTACAAGGCATCTGCTGCCAGGACCTGAGAGCCATCAGCGCCGGGCTGCAGCTCCATCAGCAGCGCAGCCAGAGACTGGACACCAGCAGGAGTCCTGATACACAGAGCAGGAGGAACGTGCAACACCAAGAAAATGAATTTGATTGAAAAAAAACATGAATGAGGATTTCCATCAGAGCAGAGATAATAAACTGAAATGTGTAGTTTCACTGAGATTAACTAAACAGAACTAAATAGAGTTAACTTTTGATTTTGGATAGGTGACACGCCATAGGCCTTTTTCACAGCAGACATTGTGACTTGTCATAGTAGGAAAAGCATGTGTTACTAATAATATTAACAATGGCTCTGTTCTAAGTGTCCCAGCAATCCATGACAGTGTAGCATAGACTGTATAAAATAGTCGTTTTCTCATATGAACTCCAGACAATGTCTGGAGAATCAAGTGCAGACTTTGTCCGGAGTTGCCCTTTCACACAAGGGGGGTGTCGCCTGGGTAGAGCGTGCAGGAGGCAGGACATAATGCAGATTACACTGTGGTCACACAGCCAGTTCGTAATTTGGTCATAAACAACCGAGTCTCTTGCCGTTCCTTGTGAATTTGTCTGACGATTTTGGCGTCGACTCTTACCAAGAAAAGTTTCTTCTCTCCAGTTAGACATTTTCATTGAAGTCTTCGTGTAAATGAACCTTCTTCTTCGCCCTTCTTCGGTTATTTTATTATTTACACCTGTGCTTTTCCTACTGTAACATGTCAAACTGTCTTCCAACAAAAAGGCCTATTAAACCGGATGTGAGACGAACATCATACCCTGATCTGTGGTTGTCTCTCTTTGACGGGGCCTGTGGCTGATCCCCTTGCTGGGGCTGCTGGGAGTCTTCACTGGAACTGGACTTGGATTTGTGCTCTCCGGTCCCCTCCAGCATGACTCGTCCCTGCTCCAGTAAAACGGTGAACAGCAGCCCCCGGTAGTTCCATGGCACCAAGCAGCGAACGGTCAGTGCGGTTTCCTGAGGGTAGAGATGGGACAATAATCGTTTTTATCGTGGATCATGATAAAAAAAAAACACTCACAATAAGTTGATCGTGGTGAATTTCCATTATCAGGATAAT
>JAOVVB010222225.1:0-10536 GCA_028570985.1 Heterobranchus longifilis
ACTGCATCCAGTGGCTGGGGTTTTTGGGCACTGGCTGGGAATCGAACCCGGGCCTTCCGCATGGCAGGCGAAACACCAACCACTGAGCCATTTAAGTATTGCAATGAAATAAAAAGTGACTAAACTTCAATTAGCCATAACATTTAAAACCATTAACATTAATGCAACTATAGGGGTTTTGTGCCATCATGCAGCTCTGACCCCTCAGGAAGTGGCACTGCGTTAGGGTTAGTGATGGATCTTTTGGGTGCTATAGGTTGTGGGGTGGAGCCTCCGTGAATCAGACTTGTTCATCCAGCGCATCCCATAAACACTTGGTCGGATTAAAATCTGGGGAATTTGGAGGCTGAGACAACCTTGAACAAACCAGTGGTCTTAATAGCTGTTCAGTGGCTCTATAGCTGATCAGTGTATCTAGTGTGGTCTATATATGGTGGATTTAAGACAGCTCTCCAAACCGATTCTAAATGTTTCTTCATTTCACTTGTACAGTAGCTTAACCATTTAATGGTCCCATAGTCTATTCTTTAGTATAAAATAAGCTCCCATTATTTATTTTATAGGTTAACGCAGGTCTTGGAGCTCCCCCAAAGTGTGTGCATTATAATACGTCAGCAAAAAATACCCTTATATAATGGATTCTTTCCATTCCTCATTCCTCTGTTTCACCCCTCTTCCGAGCACGGCATTTCAGTGTCTATGTAAAAGACTTATTGCTGACCCTCCGCCTGTCAGAGACCCGACAGAGCGAAGAAACGACCCAGAGAAGGCACTCTTCATACATGAGGTCACATTAGAAAAGTCCTAATAGATTTGTTTAAGCTCAGACCAATACAAAAACATAAAAAGGACAAAAAATAGTGAATATTTTTTTCCCCCTCACATATTTTTCGTCACAACTGAACGTCTAAAAATGACTGAAAAGTTACAGGTCACTAAATAGGGAATGGCCTGAGGAATGCAAAACAGATTTAGTGCCAATACCTAGCACTATCACAGACACTTCAGGACATCAGCACTATCCATGTGGCTGTATTCATATTTGGGCAGTGAAACGCCCCTTAGCAATCAAGTCTGGCTCTCCATATTCGACCACAAGGTAAATACTGTAGCATGTGTCACTCAGATTTCTATATTTTATCATTTATACTGACTGAAGCAATGATGTTAAATAATTTTCTTTCATCTCTGACTTGCTAAACCATCTCCATTTAATGTTTATGGGAAGAGTCTCAACTTTCAGAGCTTTTCTATGAGTCAGAATTACTGTAAAAAAAAAATACATATTTTAATAATGGACAACTTTGCAGTTTATAACAGAACAAGCTGCATTCTCTGCGCCTTGTCAACTTCAACGACTAACTTCTTTCATGGACGATCCATAGCATACGCTACTAGATGATGAAAAATAAAAAGTGGTATAAAAAAAAAATTTAAAAAAATCACATATACATTACAGCAGAGGAAATTTCTTTTTTCCGCATATCCGAGCTTGTTAGGAACAGAAGAAACAGCTAGAAACAGTGTGCATGTGCGCCCATGTGTATGTGTTGTGTGTGTGTGTGGTAAAAACATGACAGCGTCACTGCCAACAACAACTTGGCCTGTAGTGACTCAAACAAACCAAGTAATCATGTGACCGCAGGAGCTTGTAATGAAACACATAATTAAGAAGAAAGTCTAAGACCAATGTGGCAGAGTGTTTAAACACTGAGGCTGTGCTGATGCTGTAATTTACACACAGTGCAGATCAGTGGGTCGGGAAAACACTGGTGGGTCTGATGTGGGCGGTCCTACCGCTTTAATGTCAGACGACTCTCCCTAAGCACTACAGGAGACCAGACAGCGGATATATCAGGAGCCTGGGTGGTAAAGCAGACGTGCTGCCAAATCCACACACCTATCTGAAGGATAAAGACAGGAATGCCTCTGTACACTGACAGCTCTGGGACCGAGTGTCTGAGACAGAGTGTGTATATACGCTGGAAGTGAATTCTCCTATAAAACACTGTGTGAATTTGAGCTAATTAAACTCATGTTAGCATGACTGATTAAAGCTCAGTAGGGAGCTCTGGTCCTGAGAGGCTGGAGTTACAAGAGCCTGTGATTTCTGCCATGTACAGACTGAAGCTAAAAAGGGTTTTGGAAGAAACCGTTACAGAATTGCGACACATCATAAACATCTGAGCAATTCATATCATTATAAATAGACTAATGTTTTTTTTGTTTGTTTTTTTGCTGAGCTAATCAACTTGGGTTTGCCCATTTTATTTGGTTTACAAAATGAACATTTCCTGGCTTAAAAAAAAAAAAAAAAAGTCAAACACTCTATAATTTCTCGCAATGTTGTGGTCAATCCATGTATGAAAATGATTCCTCATGCTCCCAGAACCATTCTTTTACATTCTGAGTCCTGGAATATGCCTGTGTCATGAGGGAGGAAGAAATCCATAGACGTGATAACCTGGTCATTCAGTACATTCAGGTCATCAGCTGACTTTATTTTACTGCCAGATGTGGAACTGACCAACCCAGATCATAATACTGCCTCCAGAGGTTTGTACAGTGGGCGCTATGCATGATCATGATCAATCTAGACTTATTAGACCACAGAGTCCATTATGCTCCCTAGCAAACCGAAGCCTTTCTTTCTGTTTGGTCTCATTAACAAATGGTTTTCTTATATATACAGTACACACAGCTGTTTAGTCCCAATCCAGATTCCTATTGTGAACCTTTTTTTTTTTGATGCAGCTTCCTCAAGCGTTTAAGTGATCTCCCTTCCGAACAAATTTCTTGATGATTCTGCACTATCCTTCCAGCTTTTAATAATGTGTTGGACGGGTTTTAAAGAAAATTACAGCAAATTTTAAAACACTTTAGTTGTTTTCTTTGCTTCAAGAACGTTTAATAATTTGACCTTAGCTTAGAGCTGCGCGATTAATCGTTATTATTGATTAATACGAATTTCTGGTTTATGACGATGTTAAAAAAATGAAAATCTATTTTATCGATGCCACAGGGCGTGTCTCAAGCCTGATGCAGTGGACAGGCTTGTGTTACTTGCTAAAAACATATACAATTTAAATTTAGCATGTAAGTTGCATGTGGTTCACAAAATAGTTTTGTTTTTTTCCAGGGATTTCAAAAATAAAAAATAATATATATTCTATTTATTTTTATATTTTTAGAACAATTTATTTTATTAAAAAAGTAATTTAGGTCTGCCGCTTGCACTTTACCAATCCGTCATATTTTGCTAGAATAACCAGAACTTGTAAAGACTTTAGAAAGTTTGCACTTTATTAATCCCAAAAAGAAGTATGAACAGTATGTCATTGTACTGGTTACTGTTTTTCTAAAATAACAAGAAAACTTGTAAGTGAAAGTAAGTTTGCAGTTTTGGTCCAAATAAGCCGTTCATGTTTGGTTATATTGTTTTTTGCATAAATAAAAAAAAAATCCTATACCCTCTAGTGTTTTATTATTTTATTATTACTTTTAAGAAAAAAAAATGTTTTGAAATCAAAAATCGAATTTTTTCTAAAAAAATTTAGAGATTCAATTTATAGGATATATCGCTCAGCTCTACCTCAGCTTTGAACTCTGAACAAGTGACTCTTACCATGCTGTGTACTTTATAATTAATCTAGCTTTCAATGCAATAAGTAAAGAGTATACAATAAGCGTGATGTGGCTCAGGGAAAAGAAGAGGATCTATCCACCCTGAAGTGTGTCATTTCTCCTACACCACAGTGATTTGACTATGATTAAAATGTATTTCTGGACACCATAGGATGCTTCGTTACTATTTATAGTTACGTGACATGAGTTAGTTCCTCTCTCTCTCTTCCTCAATTGTGATGTCAATAATGAAAAAACATTGAAGCTTGTCCCTTGTCCCATGTCCCTAAAACCTCAAAAGCATCAGCACTTACTATTCCATTTCTTCAAAGATTTATGTTTTGTTTATTGGCACTGGACAGCAATTGATGTCACATGTACCAACCCCCCCCAAAAAAAATTCAACAAAACATTTATTAGTGTTTTCTTTTTTTTTATGATGAACCATTGCTGTGACATGTGTTAGGCAAGGATTTATGCTTATGAGGTTTCCATGTAAGATCTATGTCCTGTGATATACAATATGTTATCTGATATTTGTTAAATAACAATGACCGGATGAGATCACAAAATGTTACATTCAATACAGAGTCAGGATCTCCCTGATGAGTGCCATGTCACTAATAATGTGCATCAAATGCAAAACAAGTATCCCAGTTATATTTATTTCCTTATTTACGGAGTGTTGCTCAGTATCAGTGCTGTCACAGCCTGTAACTAATTTGTTTTATTATATTTATTACAAAACATGTCGAGTCCGATGCCAACAGGGAGGCCTTTTCATGTCATTTATATCTCGGTCTCAGTATTAATGTCACATAAGAATAAAGCAAATGACATGCGATCTTGTTTGTCATGCATACAGAAGTCAGACTATAGCTTAAGGCTTGAACATTCACTGCACTGTTAATGCAAGTTGACCTTTTACCTTTTCCCCGCAGGGGGTCAAACTTGACTGATGTCTGGGCCTCAGTGGCAGTTGTGCGTGTGCTTCAAAGGTCATAAATTAAAGGTATTCTTTTCCAAAACATTTTATCCATTCTTTTGATTGAACACTGATATCCCTGAGTATGGAACTTAAACAGGAACAGACAAAAAAAATAGCATCCTGAGGGCCCGGAGTTTGACACATGATCTACAGCATCATCAACATCAACAAAGCAGCGCATCATCAAGCCAAGTTCATTCAATTCTCATACATGGTACAGGATAAGAGCAAGGGGCTTCACTTAAAACTTACCTCTGTATAACAGATCATCATAATGCTGTTTTTCTTTTAACAGCCATAAAATACAGCTTCATTAAAGGGGGAATCAGCAATACAGGGGGATCGTTGTTGATATTTGAACTTGAACAGATTCACTTTCTCCACAATGCATTTATATACTTTTGCATTTGAGGTGGTAGAATGTTGCCATTCCTCTATAATCCTGAAGACCAGTGTGGTAGGAGAAAGAATTTGGGAGTTTGTTTAGAATATGTGGCAACCCACCGACAACGAGGCTCGAACCCAGATTCTCAGATCAATAACCCAGAGCCTTAGTCGCCTCAGCCATCACTCGCAAATCTTACGTTTAATGTATTATTGTACAAATAATTCCCCTTGAAGGTAGCTCAAGCACACAACTTTGGTTTTATCCAAACTTCCATCTTGAAGCTTTTTATAATTACACTTGATGTTCAGCACACCTGGTGATCTAATGTGTTAAAATTTCAAGATCAATCACAAGCGTTAACGCTTTAATACTAACAACCCTAATATACACAGCTCTGAAAAAAAAAATTAGACAAAACTGCAATTTAATTCAGAAAACCTCTGGAATCTCATCATGTGGGAGATGGATGCTCATCAAACCACTGAGCTGTTTGCTTTTTTGCAATTAAAGTCATTTAATTATAATATATGACTTATAATTATGTGAAGTTACATAACAGCAATGTGAAAAACTGGTGGAGAGCATGCTAAAACCCTATGAAAGCCATAATAGCAAATCAGGGTTATTTCACCAAATAAATTGATTTCTTAATGTTATTTTTCGCCAAAGCATTAATACAATTGGTTTACAAATTATTTGCATTTTGCTTCATTTGAGTTATTGAAGCTCTGCAAATACTGCATGATCTTGGGTTGTGATGATGTTGGGCACAACACATTTTGATGTGTTGTGATGATGTCATTTCCTTCAAATATACACTCTAAATAACAATAGTTATATTTTGAATTTTGGAGAAATATTGTAAGCAGTTCACAAAAACATTAAAAAAAATAAATAAATAAATAAATAAATAGAGAGACTGAGTATTTTGCAGTGGTCTCTAAATTTTTTCCAGAGCTGTATATATATATATATATATATATGTTACATTTTGAAAATTGTGATGCTTATAGAATCACAATACAAATCAAATCGGCATCTAGGTATCATGTTCATCGTATCGTATCGGCCAGTCCGCGGCGATTCACGTTCCGATTGCCAAGGCAGCGACACTAACAACTGGACTAGCTGGCTTATGTTAATATAAAACATCATCAAGCAGGACACACCCCTTCTTGCTAATTGGCTGGAAAAGTGCTATGTGTCGTGGTCTTCACCTCTTTATTTGTTTCACGGTTTCAAAGCCGGGGTTATGTATGAACAGCAGGTTTTATTTTTCAGCCCACACAGAAGTGACAGCTAACAGACCATGAGGAGATATTGTCTGAATCTGATAAGAAGTTTATTACTTGAGAATCGCCGACGCCTGCTTTAAATCAGGAAAACTACAAAAGACAGGAGAACGAGCATTTCCGATACGTTTCAGTGGTAAAATCATGCAAAGACAATTATCATTCAATTGCATACGTCTAGTTCTAGTACACTGACAACTTTTATGATGTGGACAACATTTGAACTTTGTGTGTCTAAACAACATCCATCCATCTTTTCGTAAACCGAACTATTATGAGATGTTTTTAAGGTTTTCAATTAATCACTTGGGATTTTCTTTTTTAAATGGCGTCCCGTAGGCTGATGTATTGTTTGGCATATCACAACAGCTACTCTTCCTTACAACCAACTTATCACCAGATGCGCCACTAATCTCAGATAAACAAAGGTGATCCAGAAAGACAGGTTTAAAGACATTCTCCGGGGATGGGGGGGGGGTTGGGGATTGGTGTCAGTGTTTATCCATAACAGTTGAGCCAAAACATGAAGTGTGTAAACACGTCGAGTTTTAAAGGTACTGAGAAATGCTTGCTGTGTGTTCAGATGCAGGACAAGGCCTTGGAACTATATAGATTGACAAGTTTACAGTTATAAATGTGTTAACCAAAGGCCTTTTAAATATCTGTTTATCTTAAATAAACAGACAGACATGGACGGAGAGACGGACAGAATGTTCAACAAGGCATTGCTTAAATTTAGGAAAGTTGTTGGCTCGATATTTCACAATCGCAGAGCCATCAAGCAGAACCTTTAATTTCAAGGTCACAATGCGCGTGTATGTGTGTGTGTGTGTGTGTGTGTAAACCAGCTTTGGAACACAAGACATGTTTGCCTAGCCCAGGGAGAAATATAAGCGAGATTTCCATGTTATAAACCACACCTGAGAGCAGAGCTGCTGGCTGTATGATCAGAAGAACAAATGTGGAAAAGTCCTAGCCTGTTATATTAACAGTACAGCGCTACGTAACGTGTATCTGGGACTCTGGTGTACTTATTTAACTAAATGTATAGGGTGTCCCACAGCACTGGTGGTTCAGTGGTAGGTTTCTTGCCTGCCATGCGGGTTCAATTCCCACCCAATGCCCAAACACCAGCCGGTCCCAAGCCGGGATTAAATGGGAGAGTTGCATCAGGCGTGTGTTATGTGACCTGTGCCAAGGTGTTGTGCGGATCGGATGGTCCGCTGTAGCGACCCCTCGACGGGAGCAGCCGAAAGAATAACAACAACAACGCACTGTTGGTGGCCCAACAATCTCGATCCATACACAGACAAGCAAATGCTGTAAAATTTCTCAGCGACTTGTCTACGTGAAGGATGATCCTGTCCTGTGTACATGAAGACGAGTTTGATAAACTCTTAGTTTGTTAGTTTCAAAGTCATCTTGTGTCTAAAAGAAAAAATCTAACTAAAAAAAAAATGACATTAATGGAGGATCTGGATTCTAACTGCTAAGAAGAATATGTGCAAAAGTGTGTGTGTGTGTGTGTGTGTGTGTGTGTGTGTGTGTGTGAGAGAGAGAGAGAGAGAGTGTGGGCTGCTAAATACACAGATGGTCAGTATGTTGCAGCAGATCTATCACTCCTGACAGGACTTTTGCCTTCACAATGACCACATTTGCATAACCTCAGATCAGACCCACACCTCGCCATGTGTTTCTACAAAGAGCACATTACACTCACCTTCATTTCACACACTGACAGCACTGACCTGCATTCTACTCTCGCTTCAAAAAAACAAAACAACATTTCAGGTGAACCGAGGCACTTTTCAGAGATGCATGCAGGAGTGTATGTGAGGGAAACACACACACCCACCCACACGTGCACGCGCACAGACACGGGTTCAGGAAAGGTATTCCAGTGAAATGTAAATGGTAATCAAATGCTGGGAAACAGACAAATTTACTGTCTCATGAGTCAAGATGAGTTCATTGCTCATTGAGAAGAAAGACAGGACAGTCATTCAGAACAAACGTTTCCTTCATAATTAGAGGAAATGTTAACAAACTAAATTAAAAGTCTATTAGAAGATGTTTTGCTACATTTCTATTCTTTTTATTGTAAGCTACACTGAATTAAAAAAGTTCAGTTGTGGCAGGTTAAGGCAAGGCTTGGAGGTCTGACACAAGCTGGAAGTTCACTCACTCACCGTCTATACCGCTTTATCCTGTGTACGGGGAGAGTTGGGGCACATGTTGGGGTACACCCTGGACAGGGTGCCAATCCATCGCAGGGCAAACACACGCTCACGCACTACAGGCAATTTGGGAACACTAATCTGCATATCTAGGTGGCTTAGTGGTAACACTGTCGCCTTGCACCTCCAGGGTCCACATTGGATTCCCGCCTCGGGTTTGCGTGCATGGAGTTTGCTTGTTCTCCCCGTGCTTGTTGGGTTTCCTCCAGGTACTCCGGTTTCCTCCCGCAGTCACAGGTTGAGGACTGAGTGAGAGTGAGTAATCTGCATGCCACTGGACTGTAGGAGGAAACCGGAGAACCCAGGGAAAACCCGCCAAGCAAACATGCAAACTCCATGCACACAGACCCGAGGCGGGACTCGAACTCATACCCTGGAGGTGCAACATGAGTTATTATAATAAGTTAATAATAGTCTAATTTTTTTCTAGGTGTGAAACATCACAGCTCGGGTCAGCTGCACTGACATGACTTGAATAAACACAGAAGCTGAAAGTCGTGCACACTTACGGATCTGGACCTGCTTGGGGTTGAGCTCGCGCACGACGCTCTGTAAGCCGTCCAGGCGCTGCTGGATGCGCGCGCTCCGCCTGAGCACGAGCGCAGCCTGGAGCTCGACGCCGCGGAAAACGTCGCTCGCGTGCCGGGACAAGTCGCTCAGCTGGCGCAGGAGCAGCGCGAGCGCCCGCGAGCTCACCTCGTCCAGTGAGGAGAAGAGCAGCGGCGCGATGCGCGCGTCCCGCTCACCCGCCACCTTCAGCCGGCACAGCCGCCGCGGCTCCACCGTCCTCTCATGGAAAGGCATGTTCGTTCTTTTCTTTTTACTCCTAATCTGATTATTATCACTACTTTATCCTCCTGCAAACGTATACAGCGCGTTACGTTTTAAACGGCGCCATTTATACTAAAGGAAAAGTCGCCCAGGTCGCGCCGAGGTATTCAAAAGATGCCGTGATTTAAAAATAAACAGACTATCCAAGACGTTGCTGGACTGTGTCCCCGTCTTAAACACTGCACTTACTGTGAGTTTGAAGACTGAGACTAGAGTAGTGTGTGTGTGTGTGTGTGTGTGTGTGACAGAGGAAAACATGGCACGACAGCCGCCACCTGTAGCTCCAGGAACCGGAGTCTAAAGTCCCGAAAGGAGAACACCGGCTCCACACTCCTGCACTAGACAGTGCACACACACACACACACACACACACACACTCCTAGAGTCACACACTACGGAGTAGGAAAGTTTGCGTTTCTACAGCCGCAGTGTGCATGTTGTCAAACCTCTACTAAACTAAGATGTGTTAAAAATCTACACTGAAACCTGAGCTGGCAGAGTTTTGTTTCTATTTTATTTGAAGTGCTTTTATGGTTTGTTTTTATTGTTGTTTGGAAACAGTCCTAACAATCTGGCAACCCGGGAGTTACTAAAGTCTGGACTGGATTTTGACTTACAAACACTCTCTCTCTCTCTCTCTCTCTCTCTCTCTCTCTCTCTCTCTCAGTTCAGTTCAGTTCAGAAGAGCTTTATTGGCATAAATGTTAACAAAAGTATTACATTGTTGAAAACATTAATTACATTATAAATAACATCAATCTGAATTTATAAACCTACATAAACATTATAAACATATTAGATATGAAAGAATATCATATTAGGTTGACATAAACAAAACAACCTCCCCCCCCCCACACACACACAAAATAAATAATAAATAAAAATAAAATATTAATAATAAAAATAAAATAAAACAATAATAATAATTAATGAATAAAATACAATATATACTCTCTCTGTAGTGCTTTTACACTGTATACTGTAGAAATGCAGCACCATCGCTTCATACAAACTCAATGCATCCCACTGCACATTAATTACTACATGCACTACTGCTTGCTATTTTGCACTACTTATTATAGTATATCCTTTATTACATTTGTGTATACATAAAATAAATCCCATTAAATCATTTCTTATGTTAAGAAAATTATTAAATTATAAAATGATAAATTA
>JAOVVB010222235.1:0-24366 GCA_028570985.1 Heterobranchus longifilis
TTCAGAGGGCTGTGGGTGTGTGTGTGTGTGTGTGTGTGTGTGTGTGTGTGTGTGTGTGTGTGTGTGTGTGTGTATAGGCTGCCCTGGTCCTGTTTGCTCAGGGACAGTCAGTCTTGTGCCCTGCGACCACATTATCCACCTATTAAAGTCCGGCCATTATTTACCTTCCTCCTCTCAAAGGGACGGGCCGTGTCCGTCTGATAAAAGGCTGCAGAGTGTCTGTTTCACTCGAGGCTGAGAGACGGCGACTACAGTCACTGAGTGTTGGCAGAGCAAACATTCCTGAGCACCCAGGATCTCTCACACACACACACACACACACACACACAATGCAGACGAAGGACACACACGTATAGCCGGCCAATAGCTCTGAGAGACATTCTACAGAAAACTCACAAGAAAAACAAAAACTGATAAACACACACATGCACAGCCTTGATCAGAGGTTCCTATACAGTATGAAAAATTATGGAATTTGATTTGAATAAGTTCTAGGTCTGGATATGTTTGGAAAAAAGAAAAGAGAGTATGGAAACATATTTGTGTTTTCCCCTATTCTCTTTTCTAAAATATCAATTTCACGTAAATTACACTCTTAACATTTTTTATTTTTTTATTTTTTTATTATGAATGTATTTAACATTCAATACACATGCATTGAAGTGAAAACAAGAAGGACCTAGCCTTTAATGTAAAAAAGATAAAACGTGAACATGGCGGTTATTGTGATAGCTCTGCACTGAGCCATGGACGCCATGAAAATGTAATTATTTAACTTTTTCCAACTCATTTTCAGTTCTTATTTATAAAATAGAAAAGAAAATGTGTGGGGAACAATAATGTATTTATATAATGTATTTGTATAAAATCCATTGTAAGTCATATACACAGACAACAGCTCTGTCGTCTTCTCCAAAATCTACCAAGAAGTCTGGAAAAGTCTGGAATTTTAAAATGGAAAACGTGTGGGAACCCTGCTTGATGCACGTGATGGAAATTGAAGATATTAACTGATAATGGAGACAATGACCGTGCCCCAATTCTTCCAAGTATTCTGTGTGCTGTATACTAATTGTCACGTATAGTTTGTTTTTTTTCAGACGGTAAACAAGAAATCAGTCTACTTTATCGTTTTATACTGACCGGAAATCATGTGATACATGTTCTGACGGACGCCAATCAAAGTGCAATTTTAGAATGCCACTGCCAAATAAACTTGACAAAAACAAAGCAAAAATAATTTTCCAAAAGATGTCTTTGTTGTTGAGATTCAAAGAAAGGTTTATTAAGATGAGCCAGGTTTATTTCAATACGAAATTTTGATGGGATAGAAAGATAAAATAAACCACAATTTAATCCGGGTTTATATAATTGCAGTTGATGCAGCCCACACTTAAACTCCCAGGCGTGCGCACCCACACACACACACACACACACACACACACACACAGAGAGGCATGCCCTGACCTGCCATTGCTGTCGTCCAATGGTGGTGAAGCTGTTCTCCGGCAACAGTCAAACACTCAGTGGGCAGCAGAGAAAAACCCCGACTGACTGGTTCAATATTTGCTGGTCCAGAGAGGAGGCGTGTGGAGGCTGCAGGGGGTCAAGAGGTCAGCGGGGCGAAGCGGTGGCCTTTCAGACCGGGCTCGACTGACCGGCAGGTGAACAAACAGAGAGGCTGCAGCAGAGGAGGAGCACAAGATGACATGATGATAGCATGCCACAGAGATGGATTTCACTTTAAAACTTTAGTCTTAAAATGTGTATGGATGAAAAAAAAAAAAAGAAAACCAGCAGACAAAAGTGTGCGACCAGTGTTAGTAGAACTGTGTCAGGAAGACCTGATACCCTTTTTCCACCAAAGTTAGCACGTATATGCAGGTTTTTTTTAAAAGCGGGAAAACCTGCGAAAAATAGGCGATAGATCCTTTTCCATTGCCAGTAGACGAGCTACGTGTACGAGTATGCCTTTCTGGTTTTTTTTTTTCTGTTGTGTCACTTTCTATGTCATGAAAACTAATAAACAGTAGAAAGCATCATGGAGGCCAGTGAAAATGTTACGGTGACTACTTCTTTTTTATTACTTATTCATTATCTCTTTAAAACTCGGTGGCAACTAATTTGGAACGATGTTTGAGCGTTGTTTGGACAGAGATCAGAGCAACGGAATATGTGGTGAGAAGTTACCGACAGAGGCGATGCACGTCATAGCATCACGCCGGAAAAAGGGCGAAAATTAGCTTGGGTATCTACTTATCATGTTTCCATCACTGCTGACCGGAGCTGGAACCGTTACATACCCGTGACTACTGCAAAAACCAGATGTTAGTGGGTGTTAGTGGGTTTTTTGTCAAGTGGGAAAGGGACTTGAGAGACAGAGAAACATTCTAGTTTCAAAAGTAATTCAGATATACATTCACTTTCACTCCTCCATGTGTGTTAAGCATCTCTACATTAGTAAATCAGTTCTCTGGACAACATGCATTGTGTTCATTTTCCTGAACTTCTCAGAGCTGTTCCTCATTCAGTTCAACATCTTCTTTAATCTCTTGTTATCTTATTTTCAACTCTCATTTTTGCAAAGGTCGTGTGAAAGAAAAACAGTTTTTGTGAAGCAAATGTGCAAGAATTCCTGACAACACTGAATATGTAACGTGGCAATTCCTCAATTGTCTTAATCTGTTGTGGTGTCACGCAGGTTGAAATTGAAGTATTCTGGGAAAACACTGACCTATTCATTTAGATAAGCCTGTTTTACTGTTTAAGTCTGAAAACACATGTAAAACAGGCGTGTTAGAAAATGCAAATCTAATTAAAAGTATAAGCTCGGTGGAAATCAGATCAGGACTTCCTGAAAAGAGACAAAAGCTCACAACTTGATTACTATACCAGGCCTGTTGTCACTTCTGCTCTGCGTTAACACACGATGCTCCTAACGCTACGGAGCCTCGCCTCAAACATTCGCACCCGGCCTCACTGTGTGTTTGCTTTTGGTTTTAGCCCCTGCTAAGATACTATTGACGGCCAGTCAAGTAATGTCACCAGACCGTTTTTGGTCCGGCCTCACTGTGGCACTTAGACGATGAAAGCCGGTCCTCAGCGTCTCCCATCCGGCAACAAGTGCAGCCCCCTGTCAGCGGCACTCTGCAGGAGGAGGCAGATCAGCCTGACTGACGTAAGTAGTGTGGACAGATACAATTTCAGCCTGGCAACGCAGCCAGGATCTGGCAAGCCGCCTCTGTGTTTACCTAAAGGCTAAGGCAGCTGAGCCCAGACCTCACCTGCTGGCCTCACTGGTTGCCATGAATGCTCCCGTAATCCCACTAAGTCCATGCAAACCCAGAGCCGCAAACTCAGAGTCCCTCCCACCCCACTAAGACCCCCACTCGATTAAGAAACAGTTTGTGCGACGATCACTTTTTCCATGGCAACTTTGCATAACTCCATTCTGCAGAGGAAAGTTCCCACCCCTCTGTCGTTACACTCACAGACACGCACACGCACACGCACACGCACACGCACACACAACCACCATTTCTTCACCCACTGTTTCAACATTTTATCACTCAAGTAACATTTTAACCATCATTTTGGGAGGTTGGTTGTGCCTTAAAGCCTCATTTCCCACTGGCCAAAAAACCCACTAACACCCACTATCATCTGGCTTTTGTCTTTAGTGGGAAAAGATACAATCGGCATTCATTCCCGGGACGAATGACTCTGCAGTAGTCGTGGGTATTTATCGGCTCCAGCTCTGATCGGCAGTGATGGAAACATGACACCAGAGTGGATAGGATTATATTTGGTCGTGTCTAGATGGTAATCCAAGATTTGTGAAAGTCTTGCAAGATGGTAGGCTTTGATCTCGACTTTTCCCAAATGACAGGACCCTAATTTTCGCCCCTTTTTCCGGCGACATGCTATGATACGCGTTGCCTCCATCTGTAACTTCTGTGACTCTCAGCCACAAATTCCATCTGTCTCTGTTCAAGCAGCACTTGAACATCATTCCAAATTAGTTGGCACAGAGTTAAAAAAAAAAAAAAAAAGAAGTAACCATTGTAAGTTTTTAACTGTCCTCCATGCTGCTTTCTACTGTTTACTAACCATGTTTTCCGACATTGAACGTGACACACCACAAAAAAAAAACCTGAAAGGCATACTCATCTACTGGCAACAGGAAAGGAGTTTATTTCTATTATCACCTATTTTTAGCAGGTTATTCCACATTTGCCTGTTTAGACAGCTGTTTGCTTAGCTTTTTGTGTTGCCATATTTTCTGTACATTTTGACTGTAATCCTGTCATTGTATGTGCAATTGATTGACTGTTTATTATTTCTATTATGAAATGTGTGCTATGAAATGTGTGCTATATGAAGTGCTATATAAATAAGTGCTATATAGTGCACTTACTGTGCACTATAAGTGCTATATAAATAAAATGTACTTACTTAAAAAACCTGCATATTTGTGCTAAGTTTGGTGGTAAAAGGGTGGAAGTGTTACAGTCTTTAGAGCGTTCACACTGTAGGCTCAATTCATGTTGATATCTGAAGTTTGTGGGAGGGAATGTAACTGATATCTGATTATCAATAAGAACTGACAGGGTTTTTTTAGCAGACATCAAATCAAATATTTGGCTTTGTTTTCATTTGTGCATTTGTGTTAGTTCTGCAAGGATGCTGCACACTGTCTGTGTCTGAAGCTCAGAACTACAACATTTTAACTTGTGTAAGATCCTCATCTGATTGAAACGTTGTCTGATTTGTAAATAAAACGTTGTAGTTATAATGTAGTCAGTGTGCAGGATTCTTTCTTTATTAAAACAAATAGAAGTACAAATAGAAAAAAAATAGAAGTCATGTTTTTAGGAGACTGTATATTGGGATCCAATTTAATAGTCCAGGTAGGAATTATTTGGGGTTAAAAAAAAAAAAGCTTCTTTGTGCATTTTTTCACATTAAGAATCAAACAATGACTGTGAGGTTAAATCTTTCGTGTGATATTTTAAGCAGCGGTGCAATGACTTACTCGTGTTTGTTCTTTTTAAAGTTGTGTGGCAGCCAGGCGGCCCCGTGTGTGAGCGGACACCCTGCATCTTGTGGGATGAGTAGGAAACTCTACATCCACCATCAGGGATTTATTAATGGAGGCTGTTTCCCTCCACAATGGGCTGATTCATTTATGACGTCCTGTGCCGTGAGACGATGAGGTCATTTTATGGATTCTTTCAGGGCGGACGTCAGACTTGAATGGTGAGAACATCCAGTGGTCCTCTCTGCCCGGCCACCCCTGTGGAAACACACACACATGCGCACGCACACACACACACACGGATACAGGACCACCACAGGATTCACACGGTCGAGCCTCCTTCAATTCCTAAAATTGAAGCACTGAGTGCTGCCATAATTTATAGCTTACACAGAATAAGAACAGGGCTCTCTGTATGTGTGTGTGTGTGTGTGTGTGTGTGTGTGTGTGTGTGTGTGTGTGTGTGTGTGTGTTGGGGGTGTGTAAAGAAGGGTCACTGACCTCCGTGACTTGGCTAAAATCCCCATGGGCCTAATTCAGCATTGGAATGGACCCCACAGCGCAATGGGAAGATGCCTCAAACATAATGAACACAAAGGCCAATTGTGACGCTATTCTCTGCAGGGCAGAAAGCAGCGGGCCCCGGGGACAGTAGAAGGTTTTGTTGGCTGAAACGGAGAAGGAAGCCTGTTGCTCCAACAAGCTTCTGATAAGATTCATCAGTTGTGACTCAACAGTGGCAGTTTGTCTCCCGGGGCGCAAAGTGTTAGATTTACATCCACTGTATTTATCTGCACTTGTTGACTGAAGTGCTGATAAGTGGCAAGCCAAATCAGTGTCTTTTATGTGTTTTAGTGTCTCCTCAAATGTTGTACACTCATGTACTGTCAATGTTTGTTATGGTCAGTGGGCCATTCTGGGATCAAGTGCTCTTTCTTTTGCTGTCAAAAATAAAAACAATTCAGTGGTCGTTACACACAGAATTTCTGGGGGGAAAAGCATTCATTCCAAACAATGAAATGTTTGTTTCAATGCAAGATCTCCAGCTCTCTTTCGTCATCCGTTCTTGAATGTACTGTAGCGAGCGGTGGACAGCGAGCTGTACCCAGCATGCCGTTCGGCGATGTAACAGTTAATAGGGATCCCCTGTCAATACACTACACAGTGTGTACATAACGCAGTACTAATAATTATGTCCCGTAGATCTCAAGAGCTTGCACTCAACACTGCACTCCCTTGGGTCATCAGCAACGAGAAATTCGAAAGGCAGACAGACAGACTTCTTCCATTTTAGTTAGATTGGCTACATTGGGTGATCTACTTTTAGAGCTTAATAGATTCAGATTTTCTGAAAGGTGGCACGTCACTCCATTTTCTCCAATATATAGGAATCAATCTTTTGCCTTCTTGCACTTGTATGACCTTGTTAGCTTTATGATTTATTAAAAAATCTTTAAAGTGGATATCTTTAACCACCATGCTTTTGGTAAATGTCCACCTGAGGATGCTTTAAAGCAGCTGTGCCAACCAGCCAATTTGTCGACGTCAGTCCACGGCCACATACGTTAATCTGGTAGCCAGAATCTCTGCCTCTCCCACAACCTCAACAAACAGCTCGATAACAGAGGGGACAGAAAGACGAGAACAAAGCCAATGTTGCCAACAAGAAGGCAAACAAATGCTAACACTGCTGCCACTGCCAAAAAACGCCCATCCCCACAATTTATTGCCCTTTTCTAAGACTTATTCAACGTTTTCATCATATACCGGCCGGCCACTCCCCCTGCCAAAAGACCCAGAATGTGTCTGTGTGATGAGGTGGGGGATTAAAAAAACGAAGCAACAAGATCGGCCCTTTCTTTTTCTTAAGAAAGACTAGAAATGAAGCTTTGTGCACGTCCGCTGCTGTGGCACATTTGAAAAGTCTGGCCCGGCTGCTTTTGTGTCACCGACATAATGGGGATTGAGGGAAAACACAAACTGAACCACTGTGCCGTTGTGGCACTGGCTATTAGTCAACGTGACGGCCTTTGCAGATGCTAATGGTGTATAGTGTGTCCCGGCCGGCCTCCCTCCTCCCAGAACGTGGCTATCCGATAGCACAAAGGCCTTCTGCTGGAGGTTGACTTTTCCCCCTTTTCTTTTCACGGCTGCTACAAAGTCATTAGGCTTTTTTCACTCCCATTCCCTTGTTTTTGAGAAAACAGGGGAATATAATAGCCACACAGAAAATAGAAAGTTGACGTGAGGCAGTTATCTCCGTGTGTAAAGCCTCAGGTGATGGTAGTGAGGATGAGGCCTGCCCCCGCTACGTCCACCCCTCCCCACCGTGCTTCCCTTTGAGCAATGTGGAGATGAAGTAACAACCAGGCTCTTGTGAAAGAAGAGAGGATGCCCAGGAGTGGAGGACCTCTGGACTCTGACTTATTAATCAGTCGGGCCCTCAGCTCCCGAGCTGCTGCCTCAGGCTACAACGTGTCTTCAGCCTGCTCCGGGTTGAGATAACAGCCTGCAGAGTTAAATACTCGGAGGCTTTGCCCAGACCTGGAGCAGAGGCCTCATCACATCAGCACACAGGTCACTGCATCCAGCTGTAGAACAACAGCACACTGTGTGATGGAAACACACAAACATGCAACACAACTCTCCAAGGACGAGTGAAACAAAGCATCAAAGGTGATTGCCTTTAACTTGCCAGGTTTTACTTAACAAATAAAAACTAAATGTCTATTGATTTGGTGATAACTTAAGCATTTTTATAGTGGCATCATGAGGCATCAAATTTTAAAATATGTCCAATACTTACAATGTCTATACAATGGTTTATGACCAGAAACCTGCAAAACTAATGACACTCCCACCAGCCTCAGCTGTACTTTGTGTTTAGTGCTAATTAGCAAATGTTAGCATGCTAACACAAGATGATGACCTGCTAGACGTGCTGATGATTAGCAGGTAATATTGTCTTTCTGAGCATGTTAGCATGCTGACGTTAGCATTTAGCTCAAGTACAGCTTGAAAGAGCTGCTCGCATGGCTTGACTCTTATGCTTTATTTCCACTGCATGGTTCGGCTAGACAAAGCACCAGCCTCTGGGGTTATAAAATGAAGCCGACACGGAAGTGCCAAAAAAATGCAGTTACTCGAACGGCCACTTGAGGCTGGCTCCAAAAGCGAGTCAATCCTCATAGAGCCCCATGTTAAAATGCCCAACTTTACTGCAGGAATACACATTTACAGCCTGGGGGGGGGGAATTTTATATAACGCACCTGTTTAAATTATAATAAAGCTTAAAGTTATGCATAATTAAGGGCATGGCCGCTTTGAGTGACAGGTCGGTGCTGTCACAGGTGGCTAGCCGCTAGCTGTCTGCTATATCCACCGCCCGCTCCTCCTCAGCTTCACCTTCTCGTCCAGGCCCCCAGGAAGAGCGCCAGGGAAGCCAGTTTGACATAGTGGCCAATCGGTGGTATGGCGAAAGAGATGTCTGTAAATCCGTGGATATATTTCTTTTAGCATCACAACCCCCACGAAATGACTCTTTTCACTCTCAGGATTTGATCCATTCAGTTTGATAACATTTTGAAAGTGAATTATTTAATCTCCATTCAAGTTAGCCAGAGCACTAAACCGGATGTAGCCGGCTCCGTCTGCAGAAGTCTCTAGTGCGCCTGCTCTATGGGCCACATGAGGCGGAAGCAGTGCCGTTCATCCGATCCAATTTGAGAGGCGGCAGTTGAGCTTTTTTGGCTTCATGCACCACTGAGCAGCTTCCATAGGAATGAATGGAGCTCCACCTCGATCGCTGTATCCAGGTTTTATTATATATCCATGCTCTTGTCCAAATGGTCACTTATGGCTGCAAAAAACTAAGATGGCGATGGCCAAAACGCTAAACTCGAGGCTTCAAAACAGTAGTCCACAAACCAATGGGTGACGTGACGGTGGCTACGTCCACTTCTTTTATAGTCTATACAATGCAGTCAACAGCGGGCGACTTCAAATGTGACTGGACAAGCTGACACGTCATGAAAAAGGTCATTTTTATTTATGTGAATTTTATTTTCACTTTTTCTTTTAAACACAAATTTAATAAATAAAGCACATCTGATGGGGTACACCATGCAAACATTACTTTCTACAACATAAAACATTTTTTTGAACCAACTCACCGATGTTCTGTTACACAAGCTGCTCACTCTGCATACACGTGCTGTACATGATAGTAGCTCCATGACTTCCCATTAACTTTACCTGTACAGAATGCATGGCATATTATATACCCATATACACATGAATGAGCGGATAGGGTTAAAACAGTCTCTCACCGTTCTCTCACAGGTCAAACATCAGTTTTTCAAGCTAGGGTGAGTGAGTGCATGTCTACGTGGATGATGGAAAGAGTCCGAATTGTCCACACGCTGGGGGTGCATGTGAGATAACGGGTTCAAGATGAGAATGAGGACAAAGTACAAGTTTGGGAGCAGTGTGGAAACATCCGGCCCCGGACAGTGACTTGTAGAAGAAATCAGTGAGTTGACAAAAGCATACACTTTCAGTTTAAAATTACCCACCAGCATGTTAGATATGTTCCCTTTTTCTTAACTTTGAGGATAATTCCTCTTCATTTACAAAGGGAGATAATTATTTTCCTTGGTTTTTGGGTTTTTGATCTCATCCCTGAAGAAGCAAGAGACATAAGATGTTAAAGACCAGTCACAGACAGGAGAGGAAAAGTGGGTAAGTGATCTTATGTGGTGTACATGTATGTAGGCATACCTGTGCTGCCAAATAAACAAAGGAAACACATCGGGACAACCCACCCTCCCCGTGTCACTGGACCGACTGATCGAGAGCGGGAAAGACTGAAGACCAGGTCTAAAGTGGAGACATGGAACTGACAGATAGTATCAGAACTTTTGAAAATCAAATTAAATGCACGTCTAAACTGGTTGATCATGTATTTTAAACAGTTATTATGACATCTTTAACTGATGATGAAATGTGGCTACTGAGTAATGATGTCTTAAACCTTAGAAATTATATAACAATGTAATATGTTAAAATACATCATCACATAATCAGTCAAAAAACTGCAGCACTTCGTTTAATATTGTGTCGAAATGATCTAGAAACATCCTGAATTTATGTTTAATTAAAGTTTCAATCTATTGAGATGGTGTCCTATTTCTTTTTCTTTTCTTTTTTTAAGTTGTATTATTATCTGTCAGTTGCAACCATGGGGAGAGTATAGATGCTAATGTACAATGATGGAAGTGTAAACATCACAAACAGAGAGACAAAGACAGAAACAAAAGGTGGCATGACCGGGACATTATGTGCATTTGGCAGACATATAAACATCGTCATTGTCAAATAAACCCCATTAGATCAAAAATAATAAGAAATATCTCTATACATTATATTCTTTCCAACGCCTTCAGAGATGGTCGTATCCTGTTAATGAGTGGTTGTTGTGGTGTTACAATGTGTTGATGGGAGGGAAGAGGAATATTGACTTTCTATTCTTATAGTTTTAAGGTGAGAACATCTGCTGGAAAATAAGCACAGACTCATTTAGAGGTACATGGAGCAAAAATGGAGTACAGCTGCAGCTCGGAGGGATAACTTAAGTGCTTTGGATCCTAAGTGCAACTAAAAAGAAATGGTAAATGTTAAATAGAGGTCTAATTCTTGTGTTCCAGGTAGGTATCATGGAGTATTTTAGGAGCAGCCGGTGAGATAAAGGTTCACCCATCAGCCAATGGGGTTTCTTTGTACAGAAATCAGTGATCACATGTACAAAGACACCATCAGCTGAAAAAACTGGGGAGATTAACATGTACACAATCCTCATTTATTGAAAATGAGAGGTCAGATGTTTGTGCACGCTTATCATTTTCCTCCTGATCTGACTGTTCAGGCTCCTGTGCAGAAGTCCCCCCCCCCACTCGACAGTTGAGGACAGTTTGCAAGAAAATCAAAGAGAAAGCTTCAGTTCAGGTCCATCAGCGTCAAAGGAGGACATGAAGCCAAGCCGTGGGTATTAAAATCAGGTGAGCAGTGTTGGGAGGCCAGCGGGTGATGACGGTCATTTACAGATGTTGTTGTCTTTGTTCAGTGCATTTCTCTGTTGTGATCCATACATTTACTTTCAATAGTTCTGTAAGAAAATGGGAGAAGGAACAACACATCAGATTTACCATTTTCCCACTGTCAGTACTGATTTAGGATCTTGTTAGGTCAATTTACAATTATTTAACATTTGTTCAATTCACAATCCAATAATAATTCCATTGCTTTGATTCTGCTGCATTACTGACGATGATTTCCGTACAGGTGACTTTTACTGTACAGCACAGAGACAAATACCTGGTTCTCTTATTTTTCTTTGTGAAGAGCTTCTATGAAGGCTTCAAGTTTCTCCTGGATCTCACGAACTTTCTCTGCAGAAAAATGCACAAAGTAAGTTGGTTAGTCAAACTCCCGATAAATATATATTAAATACACATATTAAATGAGAAATAAACACACAAAACAAACATAAAAACACTTCTAGAACGGAATCAACCGATGTCAATTAATTGGTCACTAGTTCAGCTTTATAAATATGAGAATATAGAAAATTGCGGCTTCTCTTTGTCTTCCACGATAGTTTGAAACAATTATTTATCAACAGAAAATTAATCAGTAACTCCTTTAGTAATTGATTCATCGTTTTAGTCATTTTTTTCAAATAGAAAAGTCAAACATTCTCTGGTTACAGCTTCTCAAATGTGAGGATTTGCAGCTCTTCTGTTTTAAAATCATTGGAAATGTAACCGAATATTTTTTGGACTGTTGGTCAAAACAAGATATTTGAAGATGTCAGCTTGGACTCTGGTAGATTGCAATGGGCAATTTTAACGTTTCCTGATGCTTAACTGAACAATTAATTCATTAACTGAGAAAATAGTCGTTAAATAAATTAGACTCATGGAAACAGTTTTTTACTATTTTTTTTAACATTATAAAGATCAAATGAATCGATCGCCAGGCAAGTTCACTGATAATGGACATAACTGATAGTTGCAGCCTCAAACATTTCCAGTGATTTTTTTAAGCATCAAGTAGTTTCCTTCAAACCGTGAATCTCGTTGTGTTTTTGCCTGTTTAAGCAAGTCACTAAAACATAATGAGTACTAAATGAAGCAACATCAGGATGGGTAGCTGGTTATAAATCTACTCTTTAAACAGAGAAAATATGAAATAATATTCCCATCCCTACCGTATACTTCTGCAGGTAGAAATAACTTCACATTTTTCACCAAAACACCAGATGGTCCCCTCTGACAGTGACAGCCAAACCTCAAGGCAGACCTCCTCCACACATCTGATGATGGTGAAGGCTTGTGTACCCTTTCCCAACTTAGCATAGACCACATCAAAGCTCTCACCCTCCCCTTTTTCATGGTACACACCTCACGGGCACATTGCTAATGGACAGAGAGAGATACCATAACAACAACATTTCACATGAAAGGGGGGGAAATCTACTGGAAAAACAATCAGTCACTTCTTTTCATGATTACACTCCTATTGTCCGAAGACCGCAAAAAGACGAGCAATCCTTCCACCCCGACGTGTACTGTCACCCGAGATGAGCGAGCCATCTAAAGCAGTCTTAATCGCTGATTAAACAGTGGCTGAAGGAAGTCTGAGGGCCAACACAGAGAAAAGGAAGCCGTGGCTCGCAATGCCAGCCTGGCCGGCTCTCCCTGTCACCCTCGCTAATCTGTCTGGATCTCCCCCAAGCACAAACTCAAACACCGGCTCTGAAGAACAAACTAGCACTGCTCCATCTTGATCAATCAGCCACACGAGATCCATAGGCGACCCTATTGTCGATTATTTTCCTGTGACGAGGAGGCCCGATGAAAACACAGCTTTAAAAAGACTTGCCCGGGTTTCAGGGAGATAAATCATTGTGGTTTGGACCTCAGAGCAACAGTGTCCTAAGTGTCCATTTCAGGTCAGCACAAAGGTGATAACTGTGTGCGTGCTTTGGAGTGAAACTAAATATCGTACTCAGGGGCTCGTGTGCAGCCCCCTTTTGATGGGAGCACGGCTGCTGAGGTATCCTTTTCCTGACGGATGAAAAGCACACGGTTGTTAGGAGAGACGCAGGCACACCCCCACACACACACACACACACACACGTTCTGAAAGACAAGCAGAGCTGAGAAGTGCTGGATAACACACGCACACACGCAAATCATCATGTCATGATTATTCTTGCCAAAATAATTGCGATTCACTATATTATCCCGATAATCATCGAAACATGCTTAAAATTCTTAAAATGGCACTAAAACACACTGGAATCATTTTACTTTATAGAAACTAATATTTTTGCGTCACAGATAGAATGCATCTTTTTTAGTGAACATGCTTTTAGGGGAAAACAAACAAACAAACAATCTTAAATAAGTTAATGAGGTCCTCTGTATTGAAAATGTCATAAAAGTCATAGTATAGTATGTAAAAAAAAAAGGCAGCAGAACGGACCAGCGATCACAGAGAGAGCAGAATTCAGAGAAGCATTTCTACAGCCTATTAAATGATCAAACTTACAACACTGTTGTTGTGGTGGTTGATAAACACATGCACAGTGATGTTAATTGTACATGTAACAAACACAGTAAATAAATAAAATGAATTAAATTCTACTTGATTTGAGCTGTTACTTATGATCTGTGGCCAGATTAATGTTACAGTTAGAGGAAAAACTGAAGTAAACTGCAGTCAGTTTGATGGTTAAGTCACTCGTCGTGACGATCTTTACGATTATCCCGAGAATGGAAATTCACCACGATCAACTTATTGTGAGTGTTTTTTTCATCACCATCCGTAGTAGGCAGACCAGAGAAAATTAACAGACAGCCAGAGAAGAGGCACAGACAAAACCACCATTATGTCTTAAAAAGCAGCTAAAGCTGTACAGTCATGCCACCTCCACCTCCTTTCACCTTCCTACACACTAACTGCTGGCAGGTGACAAAAAAAAAAATCCCAAGCCTTTGATACTCTGTTAACACACTCGGGCAAAATGGCAGGGCGTTAGGTGGAGATTACAACACCTAATGGAGGCATTAAGGGGGCCTGTCGAGGGGCACGCTGACAAGTCACTGCAGCAGGTGTGTGGGGCTGAATGAAACATAACTCCACGGAGCACCATTCCAACACGCAGCGCACCGCAGGGCACGGCTCAATGGCAACTGACAGAGTTCAGCCGTGTGGGCTGCGTGCCCTGACCACAGAACAACACAGTTCAATCCAAGCCAATCAGAGCAGGATTACCAACATCTGTCCGACCTGAAGAAAAAGAGATGTGAGGTACGGGGAAGGTGGAGTTTTGGTTGGTGTGAGGAAAGCAGGGTACTGTCTGTCAGATCATCAAAACATGGGAAATCCCCTGGCTCAAGCTTCAAAGCTTCAAAGTGAGTTTAGATGTGGCTGATGATAAAGGTGCTCTATTGAGCCTCAGTGTTTCACATGCAGAGCGCTTAACACGTGTCAAACATTAAGGATCCTGCCAAGTGTCGAGCACAGACAGCACACTGCTGAAGCACTGGGGACAGCAGCAGTTAGATTAGAGGGCTTGTGATGAGGAAAGGCACAGGTTTGATTCTGCAGAAATCACTGTTTTTCTTCAACATCTGCTGCTGACACCCAGCAAAACTGTGGTTGTACAGGGCAGCTCTTGTAATGTAAAAACATTGTTTTTTATACACCCCAAAATCACAAGTCACTCATTTGCCTCAGAAGGTTTTACATCCTGTACAACATATGGCACCCTTTATCATCAGGCTGACTTCAGTACTGCACTGTTTTTAAGTCTCAGCACACACATCACCTCAATTCCAATTTGAAAAAAACTTGCGGGAGAACTCACAGGAAGACCAGCAGAACAGAAGTTCAGTGTAGGAGTATAATTACATTTTGGAGAAACAAAACGAGAGTCAAGTGTAAAGTAAATATTACAGGAAGTGTAATCAGAGAAGATGTGCAGCAACTTCCACGTTCTATCAAGCACACAAAACCTGGACTAGAGTTGCAACGGTATGAGATTTTCACAATACGATACCCGTCTCAGAATAGATCAGAGTTTTACGTTATGACACAATTATTATTATCAGTTACAATGACCATAAAAGGAATTAAAACCAAAGGGTTTTTCTGGTTGAACAAAGGCTTTGTTGTTATTGAACCCATTTTTTTTATCGAATTATGTGTAAAAAAGTCTCCCAAGTTTTGAAAAAAAAAAAAAAAATTTTTTTCAATACCATATTTAAGCAAATGTACATGGTATGATAACCGTCAATTTTCATACCACGGTATACTGTGAAACTGGTATATCACTGCAACCCTACCCTGGACCACAACACCTCCTGTGTGTCACAATGTTGGAAAACCAGCCACCTATCCTAGCTACCTGTGAAAAGAGAGTTCCACCATGACATGTTGGAGAGAAGACCTAGTCCTAGATCAGAACAGCAAACCCCATCAACCATTCCCTTACAGCGAGATGCTTAATGACTTTAAAACGAGCCCTCTGCAGCTTTCAGGAGCCCAGGAGGCCACCGGTGAATGTGAATGGCGTCTTTCAGAAAAGCCAATATTCTGTGGATAAAAACTGTGAGAAACAGATATTTATTTCCCCCACACCATCTGTTTGCCACCAAAAGACAGCAGCAAGAGGAAGAAAAGGCCACAACAAGGCTCTCTTTTCTCTGTCCTGTGGAAATGCAACAAAAAAAAACAGTGGACAGAGTCACCATTGCCTGTTCCTCACTGAGCAGAGGGAGTAGCGGTCTAAAACTCCATTTAGGCTCCTGTTTACCTAAGAGATGAGCCCCAAAACACAGTCATTCAACCGCTCACCCCTTTATCTGGTCATGAATATTCCCATAATCCTCTGGCCTCTATCCCAGAGGCCCCTTCTTTAAGATGCTGGGTGCTGTGTGGGTTGGCGAGGATGGAGGGACTCTCGCCCATTGAGAGAAAGAGAGGGGAGCCTTTCCCCCCAAATTCCCTCTTTCAAGGCCTTCTCTCGGCTGATCTCCACATGAAATGATATCTCATTCACTCTCACTCTGTCGAGTCCCCTAAGCCTGCTACGGCCGAAGCGCTGGCAGAAGGAGGGCTGAGCCACAAAGCCTTTAATTGACCTGTAATTAGACTGTGAAACTGCGTGGCCCTGCTGGACAAGTAGCCAACACAGAGGAGAGGGAGAACAGAAGAGAGAAAAAGATGAGAGGGAGAGGACAGGGAGGCCTGCAACTTACTGTGAGATAGAAAAAAAACAAAAAACTAATCCTCTTACTATGGGAGAGATGGCCACTCTCCTGTAAAGAAAGGGTGGCTGTTATGAAAAAGTGGCAACAGAAAGATTTCAGCGGATGAAGTTTGGTGCCAAGGTTGAGGCTACTTTTAAAGTTTTCTACTGACAAACCGAGCAGCAATTCACAGCATGGTCACCAGAGAGAGCGGGCTGCAGGGTTTGGTTCCTGTCCCAGCCTGTCATCATTCAGGAAGAAACTTTTTATATCTCATGACTGCCAGGGTCACAGTGTAGGTGGGGACGGCGAACATTTTAACGCTCTGCCGTTTCCCTCTGTGAAAGCGGATCTCTTAATGTAACAAACAGAAAAGCCTTTTTTTTTCCTCAGCGTGCTGCTTGATTTGTCACTAAATCTGGATTGTCATGCTATAAAAACCGGGCCATGGGAGACACGGACGCAGGGAGAGCGAGGATGTCGACGGCTCAAACGCCACGTCAGTGACAGAGCAATGAATCAGCCCTCGCGCTCACAGCTCTTATCTAGAAAACAGATGCCTGGGAGAGAGCAGTCCGACCTGGAGGGAGACGTACGTAGGTCTGAGCAGGTCAACGCTTGAGGTCAGCCAGAGGGCAGACTAAACAAAAACAGCAAAACGCAGAGAATAATCCTTTGAAAGAGCCAGGTGACGACTGTGCGGCGCGGGTTTTATTGTGCAGCATTACTTGTGCCTTTGAAGGGCCAGACATTTCAGAAGATTTTAGGACGGGGGTTATAAAGATCAGGACAGCGGTGTCACATTTGGAAGATGGCAGGTTTAGCTAAAGGATTGATGGGTTTAACTGAGGGAAGAGCTACAACAGTAATTGTAAACTAAAACGTATCATCCAAATATAGCAGTAAACAGTCACCATCACTTCCCATACTCATAAACATCAACAGTTCTAAGACAGTAAGTCTACTTATGACTCAGAAAGTCAGCGGTCTGACGTTTTCCAAGACTCACATTTTACAGCCAAATGGAGCCCTGTGCTGAGGCTACATTCACACCGATACGTTTTCATTTTAAAGCGCATAACTTTTGATACGTTTCCACCCAGCGTCTACACTACTCCAGTGTTTCTGAACCCCGAAAACTGAGACTTTTGAAAACGCTGCTGACTAGGAATGTTAATAATTACCCATTTAACCGACATTACGAATTTTGACCGATTATTACTAACAGTTAAACAGTTAAAAACAATATTATTAGAATAAAAATTAAAAGGTAATAAAACAAAGTGTCTCCTGGACGGGTGAACCGGGGAAGGTTCCTGCTCATCGGTTAACGGTTAATGATCGATCGGCTAACGAGGGTCGCTATCGGTCAGAAAAAAAGAAGAGAATCAGCGTCCCTACTGTTGACGCCGTTTTAGTTTGAAAACTCTGGGATTAGCCTGGACGGGCGGAAACGGAGACCTTTGAAAACAATGACGCAGACATTTTTGCTTCCTGATTGGGTCTTATCTTATCAGCCACGACATGTCCTTCCTTGATTTGTCACTCACGCCCCTATCACGTGACCCACATGGCATCAGCCTTGACTACCAGTGGTTAATTCAACACTGATAATGAATTACAGGCGTTGCTGACCTTGGCTATGCTAGCAGCTGTTGTGCAGTTAAATTCCGCATTTTATAATGCTACTACTGCGTACCTGTGCAGGGTGCAAGCTATTATTTGAGCGATTAGCGGTAATTCCCGTGTCCGGTGGCGTTTACACCAACACATGCATGAATGTACGTGTACGTGAATGGTCTGTGATATGCGTTTTCAGGCGTGTTAGTATGGATGGAGATTATTTCTGAAACGGTGCCAAAGCACTTGTGAGGACGGAGATTGTATTGTTTTAAAATGAAAACGTATTAATGTGAATGTAGCCTAAGTGGCAATCAATCTTGAGCAGCCACATGGGATGTGAGGCTGACAAATCTGGTATAAACTGAGATCCTGACGTAATCCCTCCGCTGGATCGGCCACAGGTGTGTTGACCAAGTTAATTAATGCTGAAGTCCGAGTGAGTGAGCACACAAAACAAACACACTCAACTAGTTTGGAAAGGCATGCATACATCCTGCCCTGTTGATACCTGGGCCTAAATGTAAAGGATCCGTTTTTAATCACCTTCTCTCAGTCCCTTCTTGACACGGCACTGACCCCAAACCAGCCGATCAAACAAAACGACAGAGAGAGAGAGATAAGACAGGCCCGGGTCTCCTCTTTCCTCTGCTGCCCCCAGGTAAATACACGTTCCCAGCTGCTCGGGACCCCACACACCGTCACGTCCATATAACACTGCAGAGACAGCAAACGCACCTGGAATTCCTTTGAGCCTTTAGCAAAGGCTTGTTCAGGCCCATAGGCTGGAGTCACTGGACTGCAGGTGCTTTACATGCAAAGGCCAACAATGTAGTACTGGTGCTTCAGAAACTACCATAGTATCTAATAAAGGTAACATTACTACACTCAAGATTTTCAAGAATCAGCCTCTTTCTTGACACTCAAAAAGGTCAGCACAAATAAAATTCATACTCCAAAAATCGCCTACCCACAAACACTACATACTACTACAAGAGATTTTGGGTATCTGATGACTTCTACGATAATATGTGCTTGTTTAGTATAATTGGACAATTCTGCTGCAAGCAGAGTAAGACTCTGCATTACCTTTCAGGGCTGGAAATGCCACGTCCATATGCACGGTAGTGCACGTTAAATTTGAGCTGTGCACGTAATTCTCAGCTCTACATGCACCGGTGCACGTAACTTGGTACAGAAAATATGATTCTGTTTCCATATTAGGTTTGCTGAGAAGTGCAATGGATTTCTGCTCAAAATGTTCCTATGACCATGTCAAATTTAAAGGGAAAGTCAACTCAAATATAACTGCATTGACGATTTCCTCATACTTAGATTTCTTTCAGTCGGATCCAGCGGCGGTGGAAGTTCAGAGAAAGAAGGATAAATAAACCAAAAGATTTTGGTGCATGTAATTTTAAAAGTTATAGTTTAGTTTGTCCTATCTGAACTGTTTACTAAACAAGATCTAAAGTTTCTGTCTGTTAACTAGACAACAATAAATCAAGAAAATGCTTAGACTAGCCTCCTAGGGCAGTACGGTCATGACACGAGAAAATTCCAACCTAAAGTTGGGATTTTTTTCCCCCACCTATCGCAGAGAGGAAGTGTATGGTTTTCCTATTACCTCATCTTAACCAGCAGCTGATGTCAGATCTTTGCATGTGTGCATGTGTGTGAGTGACAGGAGGATCAGTGGGAATGGGTCCCCCGTGGCCACACTGTGCTGGAAACATGTGAACAGAAGCACACACCTCCTTCTCTTTCCTATTTTCCCACACTTGCACTCTCTCTCTCCCCGAGGAGAATGAAAGATGGCTTCACATGCGCCTTCATAGTTTTACTTCTTTATCACCACTTCCATTATCGCCTCTTGATTGGTTGTCATCTAAAACACACAGCTCTTTTTTTCCTTTTTCCTGAATGTATTTCCTGAGTTTGTATCGAGGGAGGAGATTCAGAAGCAGCCAAATCACCTGCAGACAGTTTATCAGACAACTGTCAATGCTGTAACAACTGAGCAATGAGCTATGTTGTCTAAATGTTATCAACAACTGTGGTGGATGTTTAAATGCAGGGACCCTGGAGTACAAACAGTGAGTGTGTGTAAAGCACACAGTTTTAATACTGTACTTTGTTGAAATTAAACTACTATACAAAGATATTTAAGTGCTTCATCTAAGCCTGTTTCAACAACTGATCACCCTGGCCACCGATCAATAGCTGTGTTATAGAGGGCCTGTCAGTCAGATGCTGGAAAGCTGCATATAAATGTCAGTGCAAAATGTCTTCGAAAGACATTCCTGGTTGTTGACATGAGAGGAAGGATGGATGTACAGGAGCGAAGAGAGGAAGTGAGACAGAGGGACCGGGAGGGAATAAGGGGGAAGAGATGGATGATGGGAAAGTGGAAAGAGACGCAGGTCATGACTTTGGTAAATGGGGGCAGGTGGCTGGCTGAAGCCTTGATGGGGTGAGGTGAATTACTGGAGGAAGAGGAAGACAAGCAGAGGTGAAAGAGAGCCTCCGGTGTTTTACAGCCATTGAAAAAATATTGATAGTTTATGGAAAAATATAAAAGATAAAGCGGCAACGTTTAGTCGACTGATTAAGTTGATAGACAGAAAGATAATCACCAACTATTTTGATAATAATTACTAAAGTAATTTCTTCTGCAAAAATGTCAGAAAATGCTGTTTTCAGCCTCTCAAATATAAATATTTCCTGTTTTTCTCTGTTTTATATCATATTAAACTGAATATCTTTGGGTTTGGGGCTGACAAAACAAGACATTTAAAGACATCTTCTTGGACTTGGATGGACATTTTTCACTATTTTCTGCCATTATATAGACAAAATGATTAAAGAATATTTTCTCAATTAATCAATTAGACTAGAATCGACTTTTAGCCAAAGTAAAGCCCCATCTATCTCACAAAGATCTGGAGAGTGTTATCCATGCTTTTATTACCTTGCGACTAGACTACTAAATCTCTTTATATGTGGGTGTTGAACAGTCGTTTCATCGCCTACAGTTAGTCCAAAATGCAGCTGCTCGTCTTTTAACCGGAAAAAGAAAATGGGATCATATCACACCAGTATTGGCCTCCCTCCATTGGCTTCCTCTCTGTTTCTGGATTGATTTTAAGATTGTATTACTTGTTTTTAAGGTTTTAAATGGGCTTATTTATCAGAGCTCCTGCATCTTCATACTCCAGTTAGAGCACTGAGGTCAACCAATCACATGCTCCTGGATATTCCCAGAAGCAGACAGTGGCGACCGAGCCTTTGCGGCGGCTGCCCCTAATTTATGGAACAGATTAACTCTTCATATAAAAACTGCTCCGCCTACAGAAACCCGAAAGTCGTTGCTGAAGACCCACCTATTCTCGGTGGCATTTGATTAAGAGTTGAGCTTATCATCTGAACTACATCTTCTGTCATGCTGTAATTTCTCATTTTTTTGCAATTATTATGTTTATTGTTTTCTGTTCTTTTATTGTTTGCTTTGTATGCATTTGTTGGTTCGTTGTGCCTGTTCAGCACTTTGGTCAACTGAGGTTGTTTTAAATGTGCTATATAAATACATTTGATTGATTGAATCTATAATGAAAATAATTGTTAGCCCTAATAACAGACAGAAAATTGAATGTAGTGTTTGAAAGAAAACATGACCTATATGGACAGTATCAAAACAAGGGCAACAGGAAATCAGTTATAATATGGAAAGGAAGCCTAAACCAGATATGAGGACAAAAATGTCTTTCATACTGTATTAACCTTGTTCTCTTCACTAATCTAGTCATGGCCACAGTACAAAGAAAGCTGTCATAAGATGTGGAAAAAACATTCGAGACATTTACAGATGCTTTAGGGTGCCTTGTGATAGAAAAGTCAGTTCACTTCGGAAGTCGGCTTTCACACAACATTAACAGGATAAGATTAGATAAAATGCAGCAGGGGCAGCTTCAACTGTGCCAGTGTTATGACAACTGTGGATCTACTGTTTGTGTACTTGATGCTCCCGGGGAGAAAATGCATCATTTGGCAGCAACTCTGTAGCCTGAGGTTTTCTCCTCCGTGGGAAAAAACAAACTCATATTAAGCCTCCTTAGTTTACAGAGCGACACTGTTGTCTAGCTAGTGTCTATTTAGTTCAGAGACCAAAATGATCGCGGCAGCAAGAGTGGGATTGCGTGCAGAAAGCAAGGAAGGTGGAAAAAAGAGGGAGCAAAAGAATATCTTAGGAATGAGAGATATAGAAGCAAGGCAGTGTGTTAGAGGGAGCGATGTGGAGAGTGGCAACAACAGATAGAAGTATCGATGGATAAAACAAAACAACAATGGAAGTAATTAAAATTCATAAAGGTCATATGTAACAGTGCATGTAAAAGAGCAGAGTCTGCCGACTATGTCACCGCACAAAACCACCCCCACGTTCCAAAATGCAGACCTGTTGACTCAGGCCATGAAACTGCATCTTTTTTTTCTGTTTTTGGCTTTCCATCCAAAACAAGGTGGCATTTTCGACCCCCGAAAAGGAGGCTTTTTCCATTGTGTTGTAATGTGGATGGTGAAAACTTTACAAAAAATGTTGATGCGCGTGTCAACACGTAAAGACAATCAGGTACGAACATCCAGTAGCAAGAGTTACATTGTTGAAGGTCTCCGTTTCGCTCTATTTGCCGGAACCTAAGTGGTAATCAAAGGCCTGTTTTTGGATCTCACTTCCCAGAGATTTGTGACGTTTACTCACGACCTTAGACTGTATATAAAAATGGACGGCTTGATAACTCCCCAAAAGCCAAAACTGCTCGATCGCCCCCCTGGTGGTTGGCTGCAGTGTAGGTCATAAACCCCCTCCATGTTAGCGGATGGGACATAACTAAGTACACTAAGTACATGTCAAGAATTTTTTTCCCAAAGAAGGTTTCTGTCATTTTAGTTCTCTTAAAACACTAATGTTTGTTCAAGTGTTTATTCAAGTGGTCATTCATGATAATATAAAAACAGGGTGAAACATCATGATTGACAGATATGAGTGACTCGTGATTGGTCGGGCAGGACTTTGATACCTGATACTTTGATCACTACTGCGCAGACTCCAAATGACGTCACCAGCGCAAGATGGCAGCGCCCGTATCTGGGATATTGGCTTAATTTTTGTGCAGTGGGGGGAAGTGGAGACGTGTCATCCATCTTTATATTCAGTCTATGGTGTCAACCTTCAGTGACACGAACATGATCAGGTACTAACATCTAGCAGCAACGTTAAGAAGACAATTCTGTATTCAGTCAGTTATGTCAACACAGCCAAACAGCTGTCTGACACGTATACTGGCAAAAAAAAACAGATCAGATCACTGGCAGTGATCTGATCTTTGATCTGATCTGTGGTCTCAATGCAGCAGAAATGAGTGTCCATGGCTTTAGTGAAGCATTTGTACACTGTGATCACACAGGCACATGTGCACACACACACACAACACCTTAGGATGATACGTCATCCCTTACAGAGGAGCACTTCTCATTGAGCCCTCACTAATCACTCTGGAGGAAGCCGCTCAGAGGAGGAGAGGAGGGGGAGGAGATGAAAGGAAACGAAGTGAGCGTGAGGCTGAGAGGGCATTCCGGTGAGCAAGCCCAGACAACCAGAGCTTTATTGTATTCTGCTTCCACAGAAGAGAAAGGAAAAGGAGAAAGTGACGGCATGTGCAAACATGCAAACACTTCACACATTATCACTGTTCTTGAGAGCACCTTCTGTTGACACCTTTAATTCCTTCACTCTCAAATAGCCTCAAAACAAAAGCTGGAATCTATAATTTTCTGCACATTGTCCCATTCATCAGTGGCAATAAATGTACAGTGAAGATGGTGAACTTATTGTAAAAGGTTGTGTGGCAGCCAGGTGTTCATTTGAATCTGCTCTTCCAAAAATGTGCCAGCAAGTCAACCAGCCAAGTGTGACACTAACGGACTTGACTTTAATGTCTGAAAATGTAAACACTGTAAAAAGTCTTTACTTTAAATGGTGGTTATGTACAGTCCAGGATGTTTCCATGCTAATAAAAATAAAACAGGAAACTCAATCACCACTTATCCTCAGCCGTCACTCTGAATATAACAACTGTCAAACACCTCTTTGAGCGGACAACATTATTCATGTTTCTGATTCTGTTCAATTAGCCAATGAGAAATTATAAGTCTAATTTGATGCACACGGCCGTGCCACTAATCCAGGCTGCACCCAGAGCTAGAACAATACTGTATTCAAGAACGTGTTCAAATCGACTTTTTAATTTAATGAATGTAAAATATAGGAGCGAACGGGTGCTCATATATATATATATATATATATATATATATATATTTATATATATATATAT
>JAOVVB010222246.1:0-10536 GCA_028570985.1 Heterobranchus longifilis
TAAATCCAATCCCCAAAACAGCCCTCGGTGCTGCTGCAGCTGCTGGCGTTGAGCACACAATGCAGCCTCTTCTTTCTCTGTATTACAACTTTAAGGAGAGAGCAGATCAAAGATGGAGGAGGTGAAGTCTGTAAGACAAGGACCGTTCCCCTGCAGGTTACAAAGATGGATCAGAGAAGCATTACACTGTGTTCTAGTTTCTAGTACCAAGAGCAATTTTACAGCTGGAAAAAAAAGCTGCTGTGAACAGGTGAATGTTGAAAATCACATGATCCAGCATTTGGCTTGGAACAGCTTACCAGTATTATTGACTGAACAAGAATTGCCGAAAGGAGGCATGATTTGAGAAGCAAACCTGTTTTCCCAGAGGCATCACAGCCTTGAAATAATCTTTGTTCACTGGGTTGTATATTGGTATATGGAGAAGTGAGGGAGTAAGGGAGTATTTTTTTCTATACCTGTTTTTGTAACTTGTTTGCACATGTCCACTCATGCATTCTTTTGTTTTGCACTGGGACGATTTTGTTCCTCCACGTACTGTACTGTACTGTATATAGATGGATGCCAAGAAAGTCCTCATTCCATTATTATTTTCAAACAGAAAGAAAAGTGAAAGGGACATTGTGTGTTGTAGAAACAAAGGCAAACTCCTGTGGTTTCAATTCTGGGCAAGTGTAAGTCTTAAGGAGTGCAGCAACTATACAACTGCAATATGCTGTTGATAAAACAGGCTTTGTTTTGTTGTGGCCTGAGGGAGATCCTGATCTGTCGTAAGGCCAACGGAATTCTGCATTCTCACACAATGATGATTTTTTTTTTAGGCTGGTCAGCTTTCTGCTTGCACTCTTATAAAAGCACTGATATTTCAACAATTGTCTCTGCCTATTTGGAACAAATACAGTGTGTGACTGGTCTTTCTTGCTTGTGGTCAACCCATATGCCATCAGATGGAAGATTTTTGGAGGATGAAAATAACAAATATTGATGTAGTATACATGCAGGAATGCCAAGCTATAACAAATACATATTGTTTTTGCAGGTTTGTGTGCTTGTGTGTCTTACCACTCTGCCAGAGCTGCTGTAGTCTATCTTGAGACTGCCCATGGCTTTCACAATGGCCATAATAGACTGGATGGTATTACTATAAACCACGGCTCGGTATTGCTTGCACTCATCTTCTGAGTAGCCATCTTCATGGATGATCCTGAGAATTAAAAAAAAAAGAAAAAGCAACATTTATTAAAGTGTACATTAAAGGATAGGTTTGCAGTTTATTCAAGTATGTTCTATGTGATTTAAAACATACTAAAGCATGCAGTAAAGCTGAGGAGAAACTGCAGTGTTGGGTTATAATCCACAGCAGCCCCATTCACATACATGCAGTCATTTGATCCATTGTAAAATCAACTAGTATGCTCATTTTCAGGTTCATACTAATTTGGGCTTTGACTAGAACATGTTTACATGCTTTAATGTAAAAAAAAGAAGAAAAAACATTTCATTTTTCTCATGCTGTCAGTCTGAATTCACACTCTCACACATTTCCGGGTCAGTGAGTATATTCCAGCAACATTCCTCAATACATCAATCATGTATTGAGGAATGTAAACATGTAAACATACACTGTTATAAATTAAATAATATATGAACAGTAATACGATTTGGGTGTCGAAAGGTGAAATATTTTGAAGCTGAAAAGCAGCTTTATTGTCTGTGTACAATTGTTACCTCATTTACCAAGAAGCATTGTACTCTGAGCATCCCAATTATCATGTCAGCATGCTGTGTAGGATGATGTGTAGCAGTGCGGTTAACACACAGTGAAACTGCTTCGACTCTGCAGCATCCAGTTGATGCAGTATCCCGAGTTTACCTCATGCAATACTATTACTCCAGAACTAAAGTGTCTGTGCATCCCATCACCAGATGCAATCACCCAGACTTCATCAGGCTGCAGAGAGCGCAAACTGAGAGATGACCCCCCCCATAAATTCTGACGTAAAACTGCCCACTGCTTTTAACAGTGTATTGACTGAGTAATTGATAGTGAGTAATTTAGCAAACACATAGTTGCCTAATTTTTAAGCTGTGTTTTCCAAACTTTCTCTCCTGTACTGTCATGTTTACACAGGATACATCAATGTGTAATGTTACATAATAGGAAAATGTTTCTGTCTTGTAGGCTGATATATCTGTACGCCTGTAATAACCTGGCTTCAGAAAGCCTGTTCCTGCTCTAAGCTCATAAAAAATGGATTCAATGCCTGGCTAGCCCAGAGGAATGTGAATAATTAAGCCATTTAGGGTCCTCTGTGTGTGTGTGTGTGTGTGTGTGTGCGTGTGTGCGTGTGTGTGTGTGTGTGTGTGTGTGTGTGTGTGTTCTGACAGGCATTACAATATCCTCTGTGCTATGAGTAGTAAACAGGAGAGGCCATACTGTCTCCTAGAAACCACATAGGAGGAAGTAAAAATGTATTGTCTCTAATATTGATGTGGCAACTGCAAACTATTGAGCTATAACTTATGATTTAATATGGTCAGTGTATGATAATAAGATGAGATCAGTGAGGTGAGCAGAGACAGGTGTAAGCGTGGTAAAGTATATTTGCAGCTCCGCTGATTAGCCGGCTTGCCAAACATCAGGATTTAACGTTAACATTTCCTTAAACCACACAAGGACTACAGAACAACAGAAACACAAGTTGACAGATGAATTAATCTTCTGCCTTTATTTTATTTTGTGAAACACATATTTTTACTATCTTCTCAAGAGACCATATTATGATTAATCTCTTGTATAATGTAGCCTGTGTCAGGTTTGTGGCATATATTGGCTGACTAGCCAAGTTTCACATTGAAACACTCATTTTAAGGTGAATAATCCATCTTTAAGTTAAACAGTAAAGCCAAATATTTAAAAAATAAAGTAAGATAAAGATTGCTTTTGTAACTTACTTCATCTGCTTTACAATGGTGCTCTTCCCAGACTCCCCAGCGCCTGTTGGAACATTAAAAGATTAGAGTTACAAAAGAACTTGTTGCTGTTGTCTGTGTGAGTGGAACAAAGTTGAACTTTGGCTACAGCTGTTTCTGTTTCTGCTTTGAAAACATGAGCGACCCAGCGATGACCATCAACTAACATTACATTTGTCCTCTGGGTTATCTGGATTATTTATGTTTCCATTTCTGAGAACATGATGTGCAGATAATATGCATGCAAACATTCCACTATTCGTTTCAACACGGAGGCTGTAGGAAAGAGAGACGGTTTAATGGTGTTTTTTTTTTAAAGGGTGGTTTTGCATGTTTTCATCTGTTAAGTACACATTTCATATATTTTACAAAGCATGCCATAGATTTATATATTGATTTTTCATTCTCCAGGCAGACATTGGTTTCTATATGAAAATCAACTTGCAGACACTTGAGGGAGGAAAATTAATCAATGTGAACTATTCCCAACCTCAAAGTTATCATCTCTTTTATCTAATCTCTGCAATTTAAAGGCATTTTGTTTAGTTTTTGATCACTGGTAACGACAGTTGGTGGCGTTAACGCTCAAATAAACTTAGCAATGTGCTAACAAAGGCAAGGAAGAAGAAGGCTGCTGCAAACTAGCAAACAAGGATGTGTACTCAAAACAAAAACTAAAAAATACAAGATCAATACAAGAAGTTGAACAATATCTGCTTTGCAAATGTTTTATGTTGAAGGAAATGCATTTCACATGTTGACCTCATGGGTACACAGACGTGTGTTTTGGTACACTGAATGCTAACATTACTTTATTTGCATACAAGAATACTCCACACCTTTAATTTTCATAGTGTCTGTTTAGAATAATTAGAATTTATGATACGATCTGAAAAAAAATGGTGGGAAATAATGGAAAATATTTATAATCAATGGACTGAAATCACTTGTATGGACAGAAGACACACTTCAGGCCTTAAGGACAAGAGAAGTCCCAGTTCTCTGGATTAAAAAGAAAGAATTAAAGATACATTAAGAATGAAAACATGACAGCATTTGAGCTGAGAAAGCAAAGTAAAAAAAAAAAAAATCTGTGCCTGACAGTAGAGAAGTCATCATGCACAAAAACGTTTTTTTTTTTCGAAACCTACCCTAATAAGCCATTGTTATCTTGTTGAAATGAATGAGCCTGAGTGTTTGGTACTTCCCTTGTGCTGTCAGGACCATGCCACCCTGCGCTGTCCCTCCACGCCACCTGACCCGGCCCTGCCAGCAAACATTAGCCCAGCCCGAGGCTGACGGAGCAAGTGGGACCAGCAGTGCTGTCAACACTCATCATATTCACGTGTGTGAATATATCCAGCACTCTTCTTAGAGAGGGAGGAACGCAGGGGAAAGGGAGGGCTGTAAAAGCAATGTCTGGGGCTGCGTTCGCCATCCGTTCTCTCTCCCAACTCATCAAATACTGATACTTGGTCAGTGGCCCTCAGCGTCTGATACAGACACACTGAGACACATCTGATGCTTTCCACTAACTCCAGTGTAAAATCAGAGCAACTGACATACTATAAAGAGTGATAAAGTCTGCTTAGCGACGAGGTGGGGATGGACGGATGGGTCAAACTAACCCAGGAGACCGCTGTTTGTGCCCCGTGTGAAACCAAAAGTCAACGTCATTTTAAACCAAATCATGATCTTTTCTTAAACCTACCCAAGTAGTTTTATTTTATTTTCAGGGTAATTTTCACCTTTTCCCTTTGATCCTTTTTTGTTCCCAACATATACCTGAGTAAGCCCTGAGGTAGAAACTTTTTTAATCTTACTTAAATCTTAAATCAAGATTAAATTATGTAACTAGGCTGCTGCTTTTATTCATTCGCCATTCTAATTCTAGGAACATAACATTGTATCACAGGGCTGGTAAGTCTCTTCTTTTAGACTGCATCTACTTCCATCTGGAACATCAAAGTTTCCTTTTATGAGATAGATATAGAAGAGATAGATATTAAGAAATAATATTTTTTAAAAAACAGCATCAGATTTATAGGCACTTGTATAAACTGTCCTGTTAAAGAATAAAAGGTGGGTTGTGGAAAGTGGAATATGGGTCTCTCTGCGGACACACGCATGCATGAAGGTCACCTTCCTGACTCCAGAATAAAACTCGCCCATAAATATTTCAAGTCCAAAGGGAGGCGGACACTTGTGAGCAGGAGTGAAAAAGAAGAGTGCACCCTCATTCTTCATGCTCAAGGTGTTTTAGGACAGAGTTGTTGTTGCTGCTTCTGGGGAAAACCTTTGAATTGACTTTTGACTTGACAGTATCAGGTCATCTTATCACAGCAGCCAGAGGGCAGTAAACTGTGTTGCATAAACATATTGTTTTTATTCATCTTCATGGTGGAATTGATCATAAATCATAATCAAAATAAACAGTATGAATTATGTCTCTTTCTCTGTGTTAATGGAAAACAAATGCAATACATTTGAGCTTAACAGATAGGATGTTTGAGGCACATATGTGGGAGTTTAGATAAAAAACTACTTATGTCCTTAACATAAAACATTATATAAACATTTATGATAAGGGTTGTGACCGAGATTTAAGAGTGGGACATTTTATAAATGAACAAGACGAAGAATCTACATGCAGTGGTGCTTTGAGCTAATGCTAACATTAGTTTGCTAACATGCTCATAATAGCAATGCTAACATGCTGATGTTTAGTAGGTATAATGTTAGTTTATCATGTTGGCAGACTAACAGATGGGAACATGAAAGTCTGTACCAAATTTCATGGCAATCCATCCAATAGTTGTTGAGATATTTCATTCTGAACCACAAATTTAAACCTCATGGTGCAGGCTGGTCTCATAGCAAAGACTATGAAAATGAATGCACTGTAATTCATACGTATCGCACATAGTTGTGAGACGTGAGGCACAGGTCCGTGTGCATTACGCGACCGTCACATGTATTTAAAACGGAACACAGAAGTAGTGATTTTAATACCAATCCCTGTGGTTTTTTTTACTAACATACCATGTCGATTTGTTGCTTAAACCTAACTAAGTATATTTGTAGCCTAAACCTGTTATTCGTGACGTTGATGACGTATGTATCACATGACCGGCACATGTATTTAAAACGACACAGAACGCATATTATATCTACGAACTTTTGTGCATACATTTTCCTATTCATCATACGACCTGTTTATGAGAATGTGTTGCATGGTGGTGCTGGAGCAGAGATCTTCAACAGGGGGTCCTCATAGTTACTTACAAATCGGCCTATTTGTATCCCTTCGTTTTTACTTATCGGACAACTTTCACAACAGTACAATGTATCTGTAAGCTAAAATTGGCAGATAAAAGTAGATAGTTCACTGATGAATCAGTCAGGCTCCAAAACTATACAAAGTGTGTGTGTGATAAGAGCTGAGCTATAAATTCAAAAATGGGTGTATACAGAGATACTACAGGACTGTAAATAACTAGCTGAGTGATGATGACTGAATCATGCACCTGTTTGTAGTCTTCACATTAGGGAAATGTGTTTCAAATTTCTCTGAGAGAGCATTTGTCTTAAACTCTGTAAACAGTGTTTGTTAAATTATTTATGAGAACAAACAGGGAGGACATTAACTTGTCCAGATGGGACACACCACGTAACTACTATCTCATCGTTAATTCAGGTACTGTCATTTCTGACAGTCAAAACAACACTTAATCACCAGGGGATAAAGAGCTGCTGCACAGGATTAATCGATTGTCACTGAGCGGGATATTAATACAGTTTTATGTGCCTATAAAATGACTAGATGCATAATTGATTTCAACAACTGTCACACATGGAGCTCAAATATTTACATCAGTGAACATCTACCCAGCAGAGAACATCAAACAATATTTCTAAAAACAAATTCATCTGAATATTCTAAGTGAACAGATGTACACGGGGCCCTGTGCTTCCACAGTGTTGCAGCCGCAGTGACGACCGATTAGTATCACAAGACCCCTCTGTGCGCTGTGCTGGCAGGCGGCACAAGCTCTTTCTTTTTAGTGTCGTTGCAACAGACACATAATCACTTTCTGGCAACGAGAAGACGGTGCCACCCCCTCTTTTCTGCTTCTTCAACCCCAACTATTCATACTTGTTCCTGAGTTGGTTTTCACTGAGCGCCAGAACACACAGCATTGATAACAACATGATTTGTAGCACGAGGATCACAAGTGCCCATGGCTACAGAAGAGAGAACCATCTCTCTGAATGCATCCAAAACTCTCACGGGCCCACTCACATTGATGACAACTTGGCCGTGGTCTGCAGTAACCCACTGCTGATGACACAAAGCCTCCATTCATGGACTGATGAGATATCCCTATCTTGGCAAACACACAAACATCCACACAGAATCTCACAGCAGATAAGGTTGATCACCTGTCAAACAGCCCACGCATGTCAATCTACATCTGAGCTGTAAACGAGGGCAGTGAATCCAGTCGGTGGTTTCTACTGTTGTAGTGTAGAAACAATTGGTTTATTAAAGCGGCTACAGATGACTTTTCAACTTTTCTGCCCCTATAGCGTTCCAAAGTGGGATTATTGTTAATGCTGCTGTCATAAGTGCATTCTCCTCAGAGACACACCGACACACAGGACACACTGCATTTGTTTCTAAAAAACGATCACCACCACTTTGGAAATAAGAGAGAAGAAAGAAGCCTGCCCACTCACACACGTCCACCTTTGTTTGGATTATCAAACAGACAATTGGATCTGTGGGAGATCTCTATGTTACCCTCTCTGAGTGAGACTACTTGTCTTATGGTAAAAAAAAAAAAAAAGTGACTCCATGCATTTCAGAGGAGACACGTGGTTGTCTACATCCTCCTCAGACCAGCAGGGAGTTGGGGAGTTGGTCTTAAAAAAAAAATGATGAAAAATACATAGTAAAAAGCACCAGTGGCCTGTATTTGATCCATATGCTTTAATCATGAGCTTGAGGTCAAGATAAGTCATATTATAAACATGCTGAGAATAGCTGAGAATAGCTGCGTACAACAGGGAGACAGTAAAAACTGCTCTGGTGTAGCTCACAGGGAACATATTCTCTTTGGAGAAACTGACAACGCCTTAAAGTCAAGCTGATACGGAAATTCGAGAGTATCCAACTTCCGTATTGTGAAATATTTCCGAGTAAAAGGGGCTAGGCAGGCGGGACATAACGTTGAGAGCAATTTGGTTTGATTGTTGAAAAGTGGGCGTGTCATAACAAACATGGCACCAACAGCACCATGGTGTTGCTAGCGAAGTGTTACAGTAGCTCTGTGTGGCAGACAGCTGCAGATTGATTGACAGGTGGATGTTGTGAAATTGTTGGTTGAAATTAGTTAGTACTAGCTTATGTAAGCATGTGTCATATTTAGTTTTTTTGGCATATATTGTTAAATAGGACTAGACATGTGTTGTAAAAGGGTTGAAAATTAATTTTTCATTTTAGCTCTACTTTAACCCTGTAAGGTTAATTATCGTGGATTGCAAAAAAACCAAAAAAAACACTAGGCTTCTGTGTGAATTCTGCTCTCTCTCTGTGATCGCTGCAAGTCCGTTCTGCTGCAATTTTTACTTTATTACTTTATTTAAGATCGTTTGTAATGCAATAAAACTATTCATTTCATAACAAAATGTAGGGTAAAGTGATTCCAGTGTGTTTTAGTGCCATTTCTGGGGGTTTTAAGCATATTTCGATGATTATCGGGATAATATCGTGAATCGCAATTATTTTGGCCAGGATAATCGTGACATGACATTTTCCTATTGTCCCATGCCTAGTGTGTATAGGCTTGTGTATATGGCCCGCCAGTGTGTGTGGGCATGTGTGTGTGTGTGTGTAGGTATGAGCCTCCTGTTTTGAGTGCGTGTGCCTCCCTCCATCTCGCCTCCCGTCCATCTTCTGTCTCTCCCGGCCCTTCGCTTAATATTCCCCCTTGCTATTCGGTGATGGTGGCTCAGGAGGGGGGGGGGGAGGACAAGTGCAGATGGTCTGGTCAGAGAGAGAGAGAGAGAGAGGGACAGAGACAGAGAGGGACTGGCGAGCGGCGGGCTTTTTTGGCAGGGTCAGCCGGTGGGAGGGCCCATTGTGATGCAACGTTGCATAAATAATGCCACGGGGCTTCTAAATGCTCCGTTGCCATGGGGACCTTTGTGCTTCAGTGAACACCGTGTGTGTGCGTGTGTGTGTGTGTGTGTGTGTGTGTTTCATGGCCCCCGAGGAGGGAGAGAGAAAGAGAAAGAGACAGAGAGAGAGAGAGGGGCTGAGTTGCAGTCAGCTCAAGTGACACTAGAGTCTCTCTCTCTCTCTCTCTTCTGTCTTTCTCTCTGTCTCTCTATCGCTTGCTGTGTTGGACCCGGGACACATGAGTGTTTGGAGGAGGGAGAGGGAGTGTTGTTGTTGCTTTTTGACCAGAGGGGAGCAAAGAAAAAGCAGGGATACTCTGTAATTCTGTCTCTCTGTGAAGTATGGTCCACGTGAAGGTATGTGTGCACACTACTTCCATTCCTCTCTTTCTCTTTTTACCGACTTTTTTTCCTCCTAGATTTTTCAGAACACATCCCATCCCGGTCTGTGTCCGTTCCTCTGCAGTAACAGGTGTCCGGCCTGTCGGCCCTGAATTGGAGGGAGAAGAGATCGAAGGGGCAGGGGGGAGGCGGGGGGGAGGGGGGGGTGTAAAGGAGGGAGCTTTTGTTTGGGTGTTTTCAAGAAGCCTTACAAGTGAATTCTCACGGCTTTCCCATCCAGCTAGTTAGTCAGCTCGCTTTAGCCTCAGCTGTCGGAGCGCCAAACAAGCAAACAAACAAAGAAACACAAGCGTTTCATCTTCTCCTTCATCTGCTCTGGAAGATGTTGCCTCGAAGTAGGTTGTTTTCTCAGTTTTTTTCCTCCTTTCTTTACATCAGCTGATGAGGGTGGTGGTTGGATTGATTTGATTGCAAAAAAAGTGTCAGATCACACGGGGAAAAGCTTGCAGTTTTCTTGCATGCAGCGGTGTCTGAGATGTAAGAAGTGCAGCTTCTTAACTCTGTGTGACAGAAATGTCTCGCAGCTTTCTAGCAGCTTTGTAGCAAGTGGCTGGTTTGCGTTTGCATCAAAAGGATTACAGCTTTTATCTTCAAATGTGCCTTTAAGCAATGAGATCATAAAGACTAAAATCATCCGTGTGTTTCTTGCAGATGATTGGCGCCATGCTAAAACTTTGACGATTGATGTTTTTTTTTTAATGTCCATTTCAAAAATGGTTTATTATCGGCTCAGTAATTACAGCCAACTCAGCACAGCTGATGTAGGTGATTTATTTATTTGTTGTTCCTATTTCTGTTGAGCAGTTATAATTTTCATCCGCACTGCAGCGTAAACACATCTATGTATCATCTCGTGGAAGTTGGGAAGAGTCTGCATGTTGCTCTCACTGCATTCACCCTTGAGAGATTTCACAGCAGTGTGTGTGTGTGTGTGTGTGTGTGTGTGTGTGTGTGTGTGTGTGTGTGTGAGTGTTACAG